>APFE030535531.1:0-11837 GCA_000404065.3 Pinus taeda | reverse complement strand
AGATTAACCTTTGTTTTGTTTTATTTTTCACCTGGTTATCCTAGCTCCATGAATATAATAGTATTTTAATATTAAATTAGTTAGAGGAAGTTTGACTGCGGTTCTTGAATGGAAAATTAGCCGTTAGATTTTTTAGCCGTTTGAGTCCCTGCTTAGACTATTTAACACGCTGAACTGGATCTGTGTCTTCAACTTGTCCTGACGATGAACCACACTGGTTGGTTCGAAACGCGTCGAAAAAGGTCTTTCTCATGTGATTTACGCTGAAGCTCCTCTTATAAAAAATTTTGTTTCCTCTGCAACCTTTATGAATTCGCCCAAAACATTTCCAATCGCTTTAAGGGAGTCTTCCTCCCAATATTCCACTAGAAGCGAATATAGGCGGATCTAGACCAAAGCCCAGCTGAGATCCTCCTTGTCCGGGTTGAAGCGTTCTATCCATCCTCTGAGATATAGTCCAACCAAATTAAAGAAGTAAGGCCCGCCATCTAGTACTCTATTCTGATCCTCCAGGCAGTTGAAAATGGCAGTGAAGAACCCCTTTGGTCCCAACTACAGGGTTATATGTCCCTTTGGGTTCCATTTCACAGCTATCCAGCCCCTTAGCGCCTTCTCAGTCGGCCACAGTCCAATGAACTTTCCTATCAAAGCATGGTCTCGCATAAACTGTATTCGTGCGTTGATTCTATGTCCTGGAAGTTCTACCTTTGGATGCTCAGAGGCTATAGGTTTGCATGTTGCCGATCTGACCTTGTGTTGCTTTTTGTCTTGTTTTTTCTGTTGTGGGTTCAGATCCACATTATCCTCGTTTGCTGTCTTTGTGCTTTCCTTATGTTGTTGCCACCCATTGTCGTTTTGTGGGGGAGGCACATTTCCCTCCCCCTGAGGGGGTTCCATGGAGCACTGTACGCTTTTACAAGTGTTAAAACTTCCTGATCCCGTTAGTGATTGCAGGTCTGCTGTAGTCTAGAGCGTCCTGCCATTGCAGGAAATGTCAAAACCCTAGAACGCAGAGCGTAGAGCCATCTCTCTCCCGACTTTGATAATCACTTGCACTAGATGCATTCAGGGGGCAACCTCCTTTACATTACACGTTGAATGAACAATTCTTGAATGATCGAGATATGGAAGTATGTTAATATTATCATTTTAATATATTTTAATATATTGTTGCTATTTGGGTTTGTTTTTATGGTCAAAGCGAGTTGGATTACTTCTTGATATGACAAATAGTTTTTTGGTGATATGTCATTAGCAATGTTATTTGATATTTGGTTTATTATATTAGTAATAGTACCATTTTTTACTAAATAATAGATGAGTACTTAATTAGTTTTGGGTAGTGTTTATATATTTTTTTGTAATGTATTAAAGTTTTAATTTAGAATTTTTTATCTATCATCATGAACTGTTTGATTTATAGTTTATTATTTTAAGTAGATTTGGATATTAAATTTGTTTTTTCATAATCTATTAAATTGGAAACTAGACTAATAGTAGGGTTGTTGTTGTGTGTGCAGTTTCTACCACACTTACCTCAAAGGCAGCAAGGATTCCTCTCTAAAAGATTTTCCTAGGGTTGTAGCTCTCCAAAGCATATCTGGTTCACCTCCTTACCATGGTATTTTTAAAACTTAAGAATAATAATGAATAGATGACTATGAGGAGAATATAGCACATCAAATGAAAATATTTCTAATACAATCCCTTATCACAATTTCACCCGTTTAATAAATTTAGATAAACATGTAAAGACCATTTAAATTTTTAACTTTACGCACCAATTAGAATATAGCGTATCCAGGAAGTTGCCTCCAAATTTAGACATTGTTAAGCTTGAGTTTTTAGATGAGAAATTCCTGTGTTTTGGAGCATTAAACATATTATAGTGAATATTAAAGAAATTATGTAGGTTGACAAATTTTAGAGATTTTTTAATTTAAAAGTTAAAAGTACACCCAATTTTTGTCCCTTCATAGGATGTGGTTACTGTGGATAATTTCTTTGTTGGCTTCACATGATGTGGTTTTAGACTATTTTCAAGATGTAAATTTTAAACATGTTAATATGTGAATATGATAATCAACATGTTATGTTATTTTCATTTGATACCTATCTAGTATTTTAAGTATAAAATTCATTGAGTTTTCCAATGGAACATATCATTTTTTTTTGCAAATTTATGAGAAACTAACTTGAGTTATATATCTTGTAGAGGTGTTCAAAATGGAAACAATTTCAAGCTCTTGAAGTGTAAGATCCACAAAAAGAAATATTTTCTTCTTTTGATTTGGATTGGAGTATGATTGGAGGTAACAATGTGGCTTGGATCAAATCAAATAAATATAATGAGTTTTTTATTGGGGATAGAAAAAATCTATTGTATCAAACAAGCTTTCTAAAACGTTTTAGCATAAAAACAAAAGAAGGAAATATTGGAAATAAAAAATATAGAGTTGACTCTGGAATATATAATTCAATATTTTTTCTACTATTTTTTTCTTAAAATAATTTTGTTTTAAATTCATTGTTCTCATGTTAATATCTTGTTGTTTCTTGCAGGTTTTGGTGTTCAAATGGGCCAGAATAGTATCAAGAGATTTATGCATTATCTTATGATATATCAAAAGTCCCTAATGAGGAGATAGGAGTTGTCCAGGTCGTAAGCATCTAAGACGTGGTTGCACATGTCATTTTAGTGTTCACATTTCCAAGAAAACACTAGAATGTGCCTTGATCACTTATGTTGAGTTGAACCATCTCTCTCTCTCTCTCTCTCTCTCTCTCTCTCTCTCTCTCTCCTATATATATATATATTATATATTATATATATATATATATATATATATATATATATTACAGCTAAACCTTGACATGGAGAAGAGGTTGATGATTTTGTAGACACAAGAGCATACCATGCACCCCATGTTAGTAATGAACTACATCAATGGGTAGAAAGATTGTTGGTGGGAATGTCATGTACATCACAAACATTGTGAATTCGTGCATGACAAAGTAACCTCATCTAGAGTTGAGTTTGATTGTACTCATGACGACATTCGCAATATAGAGAGGAGATTGAAACATGCCCAGTACACGTTTGATAATAATGATGCTCAAAGTGGGCATACATGGCAAGCAACAAATCCCGATAAAGTATTTTACTACTCAAAGTTTGAAAATGCCATAGATGATGAGGGACACACTCCATTCATTTTAGGCATGAGAAAATATGGTCATGAGAGTATATTAGCAATGGATTATACATTTGGGACAAATCGCTTTAAGGTAAGTTTATATTGTTATACATTTTCTTATTATCATTTGTTATTTATAAGATAATCTAAGGATATAACTAATTTTTTATTTTACGTTGTTAAGTATTTTCTTATCATCATTTGTTATTTATAAGATAATCCAAGGATATAACTGATTTTTTATTAATTTTTATGTAGTTTCAACTTTATACATTATTGGCATTTGATTCCCAACATAATGGTGTTCCAATGGCATGGGTTCTCATGTCAAGATCTATGACTTGATATCACCAAGTGGATAGAGATGCTACTTCTTAAAGTTCTCATGGGTATGTTGGAGTGGAAGTTAAATTCATTCATGGTAGATGATGCAGCTGTTGAGATTGGTGCAATCAGGTATAGAGGTATGAGTGTGTTTTTCTTCATTTCTCAAAATGCAATGTTATATGCATAATTGTAAACTCAATATATAAATATATATATTTAAGGTTGTATGACATTTATGTGCAATAGGGCAATATTTCAATGTGAAGTCTACTTATGCATTTGGCATGTTAGAAGGGTATGGTAAAAAATCTTGTAATGAAAGTGAAAGATGATACTACAAGACGTTCCATGTTTAAGCATCTAGGTGACATTATGCACAACTGGAAAAATGCAAATTATGCACTTGAGGAGACCAACAAATTTCTAAATGACTTCCAAGAGGAAACCACCTTTGTTGAGTACTTTTGAGCATGATGATTAGACATAATAGGTTTGATTTCTGTAGCTTTAATTTTCATATTTTTGGTATAATTGTATTGACTATTGACATACTTTATTTTGTGTTAATCAGAAATGCGGGAAAAATGTTGTCATCACTTGAAGTCAATATGAGAAGCTTCACATATTCGAGTGGATTGGTTGCTGCATAAGTTGTGTTTAGTGGTCCACATTTTTTATTGGTGGCATAAATGTGCAAAGGAAAATGGTTTCTATAGAAACTATAAGGTGGAGAAAATAGAAGCTCATTCATGGCTAAGGGCACAATCTATTCCAGACTGTAATTGTAATGTGACACTGCACCACTCAGATTCTTCAATAGCATGGGTGCAAAGGAAACATGATATCAATAAATCATATATGGTATGCCATTCAAGTCCAAGTTTTGCTGTGTGTGATTGTGATTGGGTGAAAAATGAATATCTTTGCAAACATGTCATCAAGGTTAGCATGATGATGGGAAAAATAAGGTTGAAACAAGAAAATCTAGAAGCAAGAATCAATGCAACAACCCAAAACCAGGTGATTTGAGTATTTCATTGAATATGTAGATCAATAATAATAAATAATAGTCATTGTGATCTAATACGGTACAATGTTTTGTTCAGAGATACGTGAAAATGATGACTTTGAAAGTGTGGATAACTTGGATGTTGATGTCATGGTAATAATTTAATAGCTCTCTAAATTTTATATTTGTTATCACTCTTTTAATATTGTTCTGACTATTTTGTTTTTCCTTTGTAGGTAAATGATAATGTTAATGCTTCCATGGATTCTTATGTTGATGCCACGATAATTTTATGTTTTTTATCACTCTTTTACTATTGTTATGACTATTTTTTTTTTGTTTTTTAGGTAAACCATAATGTTAATTATGTTTTTTTATCACTCTTTTACTGTAGATAAATGATAATGTTAATTATTCCATGGATTCTTCCACTAATGTTGATCCAAGTAACAAACTAGAAAAGATCTCACGGCATATTAGGCATATTTTTGAGTCACTTATGCATTTACCTGGTGATGAGTCACATCTGCACTTCTTAGAAAAACACATGGAAGATGTTGCAATTGAATTCAAAATAGCATTGACATCAACCACTTTGGGATTGGACCATCTAGTTGCTCCATCTTTCCAACAAGTGCAAGATGGATTTGGATATACACTTGGGCCTAAAAGAGATTTCTTGGAGAGGATGGTCACTCGTAAGCGCTCATATACATCATCTAGCTATGCACAATTTCTTCCCCCTACAGAAGGTTCTAGAAGGAAAAAAACATTTGTTGATGAGCTTGATAGAGAATGAAAGAAATACAAACATATGAAGGTGAGAATTACATATCTCAAATGTGAATGATGTTTTAATTTAAAATGTGTATAATCTAAACTTGCAAAGAAATGTGAAGGACGTTATTCATTATATGGTTGGCAATGTAGGATCTATTTTTTTTTTAAATAGTTTCAAATGGAATAACTAAACTAAGAAGTTTGACTTATGTACCAACATCTATCATCATCTTTTTTGTAAACCAACATCTATTATGTTCATTTTTTGGTAAACATGATGTTTTTCCTTGCATTTGTATTTGTTTTCCTTGTTGAAACTCTTTGTTGTAGTATGTGCACAAAGATATCATTAATTTAGTATTTTAATTTCATTAATTTTCGTAGTGTTTTAATTTCTTTGCAGTGCCAACATGGGAGAGATTAAAGCTATGGAATATTGAGTGTTCTAGCACACTACTCTAAAATTTTGTTGGTTAAGTAATTATTTTTCTCTATGGTGGTTAGATTAATTTGGAGGCCCGAGTTATATTCCACACAATCTCCATCGAGTGTAATCCAAAATTAGAGGTAGACATGCTAGTTTGGAGATTCTCTTATAACTCTAAATCTGGCAAGAGAGAATTATCTTATCTCAAGATAGTTGGTGTGAATTTGGTGGGCCTAAAAATCTAAATGAAAACTTCTAAGATTTTTATTATATTAAAGTTAATTTGATTTTTCTATTATATGAATTAATTCGTTCAATTTTGTTTTTGTTAGGAATTATTTTTGGATTTTCATTTCAATAAAAGTAAGGGAATATATGTTTAAATTTCATCATAGGTGTAATTTTTTATTCATGATATTTGATAATATCAATTATTTTTATTTATTTATATTAAATTATAAGTATATTAGTATTATTTAAATTCCAAATTTAGCAATTTTATATGTCATCAAAGGATTTGTTAAAAGTAAAGATATTTAAGAACATGTTTTCTTTAAGTGTTGGTAACTTCAATTTAATTAACATTTTCGAGGATACTATAAGAGCTTGATTATCTTCGGCTATGGAAATATCACAATAGTGACAAGGTGGGAATACCATAATATAACTTAAGGGTTTAATGTATTGGGTCTTAAAGAAAATTGTGAACTAACTAGTCCTTAAAGCTTCACATTTTTTTTCTCTGACACGATTGTGGTTGCAACAACATTGAGTTATGTTTGTATAGAGTATACATTGTAATTAAACATATATATGATAATTAGTAATAAATTATTTATTATCAAATTTATATAATATATTATCATATTATAAGTTGAATGGGAAAATTATAATTGATGAATTTATGTATACTAGGATTGTATTTCTATTCATTGTTAAATTAAATAAGAATATTTTATCTAAAAATTGTGTGAATAATTTTTATTTCGCTAGAAACATTTTGATTAGAATGTTAACTTAGTTTGGTTTTATCTATTATAATAGTTTACAAAAATTAGTAAATGAAGTATTATAATGTTTAGAAGATATCTTATTTTGGATAAGAATTAGTACATCATCATTCCAGTCTTATATTAAAATAACTAAATAAAACTAATCATAATACCTAATTAATGAAATATAATATAAATTAAACTTTAATTTGTTACATTCATAGATTCTTGAAGGTATTTTTTCTCTTGTAAAGTTATTTAATGTTCTCGTTTTCTTAATAACAATTCATTTTAACATTTAATCTATAAAAACTCATATCATGAGTGGGATTTCTCATATCATTGTGAAATGCCACACAAAATAATGTAGACAAAGCATCATTCTATACTTATTTATTTCAATGAACTTCCTTTCATATTCCTAATAATTGTAGATAATTTACCAAATATTTATTCTCGAAATGCCTCTCCCCTAATTTTGTAATATCATTAAAAGTTGACATTTTTATTCCATGTGTTGTAAGATAGTTTCCAACATTTATGTGTTTCTTCTTGCATCGAGTATTATATTTATATAAGTATCTATCTTTTTAGCCACCCTATATCCTAAAGATTCCATGGTACATTTTTGTTCTCAGCAATAGGCTTAGTGTTTGTTGAGTTGGGCTTTCAATATCTTGAAATACTAATCCAAAACCTTAGTGTTTTAGTTACAACCCATTTTCTCTTAAAAATATTATTGGCTAGAATACTCCATGATTCTACTAACCCTTATTTAACTTTATTACAATTTTGTTAAGTTTTGAAATAATCATGTCATTTGTTAGTTCAAAATTGTACATAGAAAAATATGAATTTTAACAAAAAATTCAAACTATAATAATTTCCTTTAAAGAAAAATATATCAAATAAAAATTACTTGAATAAATTTGAAATCCTATTTTTTTAAAACTATACAAGTAATTTTTCAATCAAAATTTCTTTATCTTAAAAAATCCATATCTCATTCTCTATATGTAAAAAAAAATGAGTCACTAAAATCTCACATCCATGGAAAATATACTTTTATCCTTGGAAAATATAATTTTAGTATAACTTACATTTTACAATGATCTAGAAAATCATAAATACATAATGTCATGATAATATTTCTTTAACATTAATATATTTTTTTTTCTTTTTACTTTAATCAAAATTACAATAATAATTCCATTGAGTGACACATAAATTATTTCTCAAAACTATTGTTGCATTCTTTTTATTCAAAACAAATGAATTATTCATAATTAAAACATATATCCCAACAAACAAACATATCCAATCTTACAGAAATGGATGGAAGACATCGCAAATGAGTTCAAAGCAACATTGATGTTAACAAATTTAAGATTGGGTCGTCCAATTGGTCATCTTTCCAACAAATCCAATATGGATTTGGACATACATTGGGGTATGAAAGGGATTTCTTGGAGAGGATGGTCACTCATAAGCACTCATATACATCATCTAGCTCTGCACACTTTTCTCCCTAACACAGGGTTCTAGAAGGAAAAAAATATTTGCCGATGAGATTGATAGAGCTGTTACTTGAGACAATGAAATAAATACAAACATGTGAAGGTGAGAAATATATACCTCAAACATGTAGGTTAAAATCAAATGATTTATTTAAAACATGTTTCATATAAACTTACAAAGCAATGCTAGAGAATTTGATAATTCTATGGTTGGTAATGGAGGATATAAAAAGCTTGTTAAAGATTACTTCAAGTGAAACAACTAAACTAAGATGTTTGAACTATGTAACAACATCTATTATGTTCATTTTTTTTAATAAACTCTCCCATCGAAGAAAAATTAAAAAGGAACATGAAATTCCACCTCCACAGGGTGTATGACTGTGTGGATAGGGAATTTCTCTGAATGATCCTGTATAAAAATGGTTTTTTGCACAAGCATGTGAAGTGGATAATATCTTCCATAACATCAATGTCTATGGTTTTTCTCATCAACGGGGTGCCAACTCATTTCTTCAAAATTTATAGGGGGCTTCACCAATGATGTGCACTATCTTTGCTTCTTTTCATTCTGATCATGGATGCCTTCAACAAGGGAGTTAAGGCAAGGTTTGAGGAAACATTGATATATGGATGCAAAATATCCAAAGGATGAAAAACTTCTCAGCTGATGCTTGTTTATGACGCACTGTGTGCTCATGAAACAATACTCTCTAAGTTGGTCGCTTTTCATAGGATCTTCATGGATTTCTGTAAATCTTTTTGGCTCTACATAGACAAAGACAAAATTTGCATTAATAGATGTGGTGGTGGATGACCTAGAAGTACTTGAAATAGCGTCCCTACTTGGAATAAAAATACTCTCTATGATAGATGGTTTTAAATACCTGGGATGTTTTCTAAATCTCAGCAAGTACTTATTGAATGATTGGGAATGTCTTCTTTCTATAAAAAAAATAAAAAAATAAATAAAATAAAATAAAAACTGTTTGTTGGGACCAAAGTTGGTTGACATTGGGTTGAAGAGTCATTATGAAAAAGGTTGTCTTGACTGGCATCTTGATCTACTAGATGCATCTCTTTCATCTTCCCCAATATTTCATTAACAAGATAGACTCAATGGTGGCTAAGTTTATTTGGTCTGGTTTTTGGTGCAGTAAAGAGGATCCATCTAATTGGGTTAATGTCCATTTCCAAGTCGATTATATGTGGAGGCTCGGGCATTATTGACACACAATCCTTTAACCTAGCCCTTTTCGCAACAAAATTTGTGGAGATTATTTTGTGAGAAAGGGCTCTGATAGAGCATATGAATGCAAATACTCTCTTCAATGCATAATCAAGGAATGGATTGCTGAGGGGGCACCTTCAGCTGGCCGACATTCCAAGATTTGGAGTAGTATTAGAGTTGTCCTACCGTGGCTAAGCAGTAACCTTCGATGGGTGGTTGGAAATGGAAAAAGGATCCACATTGGTTTGGATTCCATCAAGGGTTTTAGTGGATGCCACTTTCTTTAAATACAAATAATCAAATCTCTCTCCTATATGGCGATGAACATCCTTGTCGGCCCGCGGGAGAGATATAGACTTGTCCGTGTTGCTCAGGATTGGTCACATGCATGGCAAATTGGTTTATAGGAGGACATGACAGCTGAGTGGGAAGACTATCGCAGTAGTCTATGCATGGTAAATATCCACTTATCACTGAGTTTGGATACGCTAGTGTGGGGGAGTGGGGAGGCAGGAAAATGGTCAATGACAGAATCCCTCTCAAGGAGGCCTACGACCACATCGCTTCGAGCTCTCTTCCCCTACCATTCACAGAATTCACCTTGCTCATTTGGAAATGGGATGCTCCCTTGAAGCTAAAACGCTTCTCTTGGCTCACCATCCATAATAAAGCATTGACCTAGGACAATCTTCTCAAGAGAGTAATTTCTGACCCTCGATGCTGCCTTCTTTGCAGGTTGGATTCGGAGAATGGCCCACACACATTCCTGCACTATCATTTTGCCTCTAAAATGTGGGCAGATCAATTCGTTTTGGAATCCCTACTATTAGTAATGTACCTTCCATCCATGATTGCGTACTCCTTTGGAACTACAGAATGAAGGCCTACAAGATTGTCCGTCTCGATGTTCTATGGGGCATCTGGAGGGCTTGTAATGCCCTTATTTTTTAAGGAAAAGCTCTGGACATCAAACAAGGTACTATAGGTATAGTGGAATTATTCCAAAAGATTGTCTCTTGGCAACCAAAAATCTCTCGTCGATCTATCTCTTATTCTAATGTGGAGAGAATTTATCCAATATGTTTCTTTGATGGGGCTTCCTTTGGTGGTGACTATGAATGTGTGGTTGTTCTTCAATTTGACCTAAATGTTCACTTCCATTTCTCCTGGTATGGTGGTAGAGGACACAATGGTAGGGCTGAGTTATTAGGTCTTTGGGGCACCCTACAATGTGCTTCCTAGCTTGGCATTAACAAAATATTAATCATTGGAAACTCCTCATCTATGATTAACTGGGTGAAAGGAATCTCATCTCATGATGTCCCCGATCTCTACAACTGGTTGCTACAAATTAGGAATTTTCTACCTCTCATCCCGGAAATCAACTTCAGGCATGTCTATCGGGGACAAAATTTGGTGGTAGATTCTCTTTCCACTCTCGGCCTCTCCATCTGCCTCGGGTTCGTGTTCTTTGAACTCTTTTATGGTGGGCAGAGCAATGACATGGTTTTTTTTAGATCTAGTTCCCTCCCCTATCTTTGGTTTTTTTTTGTTTCCATTTTTGCATTGAACTAAATGGCTTTTTGTTGGATTCACCTATTTATTATTTCCTTTTTTGTTGTGGTCCGTGATGTATCTCTGCTCTCTTTCGATTGATGATTTGACACTACAATAGATTATGTCATAAGACAGATGTTGGTGGAACATACATAATCTTGTCTGCAATCTATCTTGTAAAGAATCATGAATATGTAAAACTTTTTCTTTATTGAATGGAAGTTCTGTTTTTTCGTCTAAAAAAGAAGATCCTTTTGTGCTATAAATTATTTATTCTTGTAAAAAAAATTATTCATGATACTTACCTTAAAATATTTGAGGATTGTATTCAAAATGGTAGATTGATTCAAAATCTCTAATACAACTCTTTCTTTTGAATCCCTCAATGTTTCATGACATTAGAAACACTTTGGCGAACTTTTTAAAGTATGATGTAAATGATTCATTATGAATTGTTCATGTATGCTAACAATTGTATCAATATTGACTTTTGTAAAAGTCTTCCAAACTAAATGAAGCTGAAACATGAAAATTTTAAATAAATTTAATACTTGGATTAGAAAACTATTTTTAATAATTAACATAATCATTATCATTAAATAGGTCAGCGCTATAAGAAATATATCTTAATGTTATAAATATTCTAGAGAAAAAGAAAATGAATAGTCTTTTAAACATAAAAATTGACAACCATAAGATTTTTATTTTTGGAATGTTGAAAAAGAAAATATTGGATTCTCCCCTTTTAAAATTGAAAAAAAAATAAAAAAAATAAAATGACATTACATAAACAATATTAC
>APFE030535513.1:0-23363 GCA_000404065.3 Pinus taeda | reverse complement strand
TCTCTGATACCTGTGCTGCTGTCGGAAGCGAGGCCCCTTCCAGCTGGTGTGGAGATAATACTCGCGGTGCTGATGAAGAAGGCGAGACCCCTTCCACCTGGTGTGGAGAAAGTACTCGCTGAGCTACTGCAAATAAGGCCCTCTGGCCTTTCTGATAAGTAACCAAAGGTGAGGAGCTGACATGTCTAATGACGGGGATGTCATGCTGCTGAGATGGTCCTCCCTCCTCGTGAACAACCTCAGGATGTGGCAGGGGTAATGATGTGACAAGTTCACGAGAGATGAACTCCTCCCATGAGATGCCTCGCTGAGCCAACTGATGTAATACTACAACCTGAATCAAACCATAATGGTAAAGGCTCCTATACTGCTGTGTCGGGCTCTTCCTCTGCATTATGGACACCATCCTCTCAATGTTCTGATAGAAGAAAACAGGGATATTCATCATTCGTACCCGTGTGAAGTGCATCAATATGCAGATATGGTACGAATATATTTGTGAAAATCTGCCCTCACAGGTAAAATAGCGCATGATGAGCCTCATCATGGGAGCATACTCACGCCTAAGAAATCTGAATGGAAACACACCTGTCAATAGTCTCATGAATGCTGGTCTAATAAAAGGCTCAACCTGAACAGTGTCCAACACCTTGCGCTTATTCCATATCTCCCCGACATTAGGTATCCTTGTAGCCTGTGAAATTACCTCGGGTGTCAAAATAAAGTCCACCCCGACAAGGTTGACATGTCCATCATGCAAGTGTAAAACAAATAGGCGAGCCAACTCTCTGTGGTGCTGAATCCGAGAGATCTTCTCGCAAAACTCATAGCAAGACATATACTGAAAACATGAGACTGCCATGGGACAACCCTGTAAATCTGTCAAAGAGGTGGGCTCCTCTCTCCTGTGATGACCACCCTTTCCCTTATGAGGCCTCCTCTGTACCTCAATTTCTGAAGCTGATGCCTGGTCATCACTCTGCTCATAGGTTTCAGTTTCTGACATTGTTTAAGAAGCAGAGTGGCCAAAATGTACTGCTGTTTCTGCCTGCAAAATGTTGATTTATATACTTGCAAAATTTAGCAATTCGTGGTTCCTTAGCAGCTTGCTGGCGGTTTTGTATAGAGGGTACGTTGATGGGTCGTGTTCACTGCCCAACAGGTCTCACGTGCCTGATGGGTCGTGCCCATACAAAATTTGCACTGGCTGAGGTGCCCTGACGGGTCGTGCTCGCTTGACGGGTCGCACCCCAGTCTTGATGGGTCTCTCCTTTTACAAGAGGATTTTGGAGGCCTTCCCGGTGTCTGAATCAGGTGCAGGATAGCTCTTTGGAAAAGTATTTGAGTCTACTTTCCAACCCAACTGGAATTGTTCAATTTGGAGTTTATTTGCCCTGTCAAAAGTCAAATCTCCCAAGACTAGTCAAAAAGTGCCAAATGAGGCTGCCTCAAGGAAGAGTGTTGTTGCAGTCAACTTTTGAATGCCTTCCTCAACCCCAAATTGAGCTCCTGATAGCTCATTGGAAATATCTTTGTGTCTAGTTATCGTTTTACCCATCAAGAAAATCATTTGGCCAACCAAGCTAGGAGAAAACTTGATTTTACCAAGGTCACTTCAGAGGTGCCCTTGATTCTCCTGAGGCAACGGTATTCTTTGACATTTCTCTCAAACCATGACACCTGTGCAAAAAGTGAAGGAGTATTTTATTCTTTGGCATGTTTTGGACAAAAACCTTTCTCATTTTTCCCAAATTCATCATTTATTGCTCTGGAACATCATTTGAGTGCGACTTGTCCCGATGTGTGAAACAAGGAATTTTGTCGAAATGGAGCGAAATGAAGGGGATAGGGGGCTTCTAAATTCTTGGGGAAATTTTTGGGAGTGGGGAGGGATTTTGGGGAGCAGGGGAAAGTGGAATCTTAGAGATTGAGTGAGGGGAAAGGGTCCAAAAGGGAAAAACACAGGCCCAACCTAGAAAATTGCCAGGTTGTAGCTAGAAACTAGGGTTTGTGGAAAAATGGGGAATTTGGCGGATCTAAGGGATGGGAAGTGTTTGATAAGGTAATTTAAGGATAGGGGAAGGTGTATGAACATCTGGATACAAGTTTTGCTGATGATTTGACCGCCCAAGAGAAATTGGCTTCAAAACCCTAGGAGAGGGAAATGAACTTGCGTAGGTGCAACTGAAGCATGGATAAGCTGTAAAATGACTCATTAGACACTGACATGATAATGAAAACCCTATGAATTATGATAGACTCAGCTGAATGATGACATAGACTGACATTTGGGCAACTTTAGAAGGAGTGAAAACAAACCCTAGACCTAATGCCTAGTGACCAAATTTTGCTCGAAAACTCTTTGAAAAGACAAAATTTGACCTTAACACTCTGAAACCACTTTGTAAGAGCATATTTGATCACTGGAGGAAGGCTGGAAAGACTGAAACTAACATAAGGTATATGACTAACTTGCAGCCCTGGGTCTCTTCATAGTTCCACTTTAGAATCTATCTGCTGAATAGATTGGTCAACGTTAAATTCAAAATGAAGGGTAGAACTTAGCTGATTTGCAATAGGGTTAGACCCATTTTTAGTAGAACAAGATAATAGACCAATACCTTCTTCTTTAACACCCCATCCTTGACACAAGGAAAACAAATTTGTATTAAGAGAAGTATCCCTAATCAAGCATTCCCCCCATGGTTTCTTTACAAATGTAGCCAATGTCTGTATACTAGAAGTTAATACATCTACATTTGAAGAAGCAAGTAAGGTCAAGAGATGCTGCCACATCAGAACAAGAAAATTTATAGAGTTATTGGGATGAGAATAAAAAAGAAGCAAAAATTACCTTATATTAAAATTACAGAAGATAGAAAGAGAACAAATGTCGCCTATAACCTATCATTATATTTGTTACTTAAAGTGGATTTTTAATATATTTTTCAATTTTAGAAACCTTTTAACATTTTTACTAACCAAATCCTTAGGAAAAGAGAGAGAGAGAGAACTTTGGGTAGTTAAAGATTGGTAGTGAAAAAAACCATAATGTATATAAAACCTCAGACTATGAACGCTGATCATTCATAGATATTAAAAAGAGAAGGGCATCAAAGAGTGACAAAAGGGTCTCTACTGTGAGAGCTATAGATAGACTCTTAGGCTTTTACTTTGTTGAAAGCCTTTGTTTTTATCTCTTATTAATATGACTTGGTTTGTTGGCCCACCTGATCCGGAAGGTAATGTTATCCTTGACGAAAAATTGATCTTGTCAAAAGATAGACCTCATGATCAAGAATTTGGTGAAATTAAATCATCTTAGGTGATTAATATTTCCAAGAAATCATAATGACCTAATTATGTATTCTTTTCTAAATTGAAGTGTTTAGTGTTGATGTATCAAACCCTTCCACTATATGCTAATCCTAAGTGATTTCCTAGTTGTATTTTATATTTTGTTCTAGACCTGCGAGGAAGCACTACTCATAAGCTTGACCAAATTGTATAAGAAGAATATGCATTCACATGTTATCAAGGTCTAATCTATCCTTATGTGTTGTATTTTTGTTTATGTCACTGACATTGTTATTTAGTCTTGACATAGTTGTCATGAAAAGGAATTTAATAATTGTTGATATGGACATGTGGATGTGGCTCACAAAAATGTCATTATGATTTGCTGGAATGTTCTTGAAAATGATCAATTATAAATGAGGGTTATAAGTTATCAGGTGACCAGTGATGGCACATGTTTGGCTAATAGAAATATCCACAAGAACTCTATTTTTTGATTAAATTTTATAGTTTTAATGTTGTTATTTTTGAATGGTCATAATTCTTAATTTTGGATTCTCCTTTTTCTTTTTATAGTTATAAATTTTTTTTATATTTTTTTGTTCTTTCGATTTCCCTGTTGTATATGCATCTTGTCTTTTTGAAAAATTTCCATATCTATATATGTAAAACATTTGGAAGGTCATAGTAATCATTGAGCTACATGGATTAGTTTTCTTATTCCCAAATCTAGATTTCTAGAACTCCTGTGTGGCAAAGAACAATAAAATTCTGTTATTTTTTCGAGCATGCTAACAAGCTTCAAATGAGTTGGTTCCACTTGCATTAGATCACAAAAAATCTATTTAATAACAAAAATTACCCTATTTCATTTTCATTTGATTAGGTTATGCATTTTATAGATTTACTAGCTCACTAGTTCTCGAATTTCTACATTTTAGACTAGTAATTTTCCACTATTTTTTTAGCCTTGGTTAATTTTATTTAAGTTTCTTAGGAAAAGTTGCTCATTTCTTTTCTCTTCAGTTCTGCATTGGTTCCAAAGAACTTCCATTCATGAACTTAGCCATTAGATGGAAATAACTCTGTTTTCTTCCATTTAATAAATCTTTCCCACGTATAGATGAATTTGTCTATAGATGCAGAAAGTAACGTGTGTTGTTGCAAGAGCTTATACATTGTAGGGAGACCTCATCTTGTTCTCCTCATATAAGCTTCTTCCACCCATTTCACCAAAATCCGCTAAAATATCAATCTGAATTCTTGTTTTATAAGCAAAAAATTCCATTTCCATTGAGCAAATCCAACCATCTTGAAGCCCTTGCTTGAGTTATGGGTAGTGTACACCACCTCCATGCATTATTATCACATTATCCACGTTTCCCAATCTTCATTTCACCTTCTATACCACTTCCTAAGCTTTCAGCGTGTTCATGTAGTAAAACAGGGGATCGTGTAAACATCTTGTAGTTTTCCTATAGGAAATCATGTAGCAGCATGTTTTGAGCTAGAATAGAGAAAAGTCATCATTGAAGCTAGGATTAGGTGCCTCTTGACCTTAATGCCATCAAGACCAATTCAAAACTCTTCCACCTACTTGTCTCTTCTGCCAATGAATAAGTGAAGATTAGGATTTACATTCGTAAAATGAAATGAAAAAGAAAAATAGTTCTTTTTGTTTCTTAATTAGCATATGCATGCAAAAATTAATACTCCCTAGATCAGATTCCATGCTCAGTTAGTTTAAATAATCACATATGATAAATAGGGTTAACCTATGTCTCTTTTACATTTAGTTCATGATCTTTATGCAATTAAAATGTGTTTATTTCCTTTTACTTTGTTTCTTGCAATAAGTTAAGGTTCCATTTTGAGCTTTTCATTTTTTGCAATTAGTTTAGGATTTAACATCAGTACATGCAATATGTTACATCACGATAGCAAAGGAAGGACACATTTTATCCTTCACATATATTGTTGATACCTCTTAAATTTGTACGAACCCTAGGTTGATAATTAAATTTGGTAGCCTTCGGAGTTGCAACATTCTTATTGCAATACTAAGGCTCATTCGATGAGAAGAAAGAAGAGAGGAGAAACATAAGAAGCTCCAATTCATATAATAGTGACTCCTTAATAACTCACAATATTTTGTTTTTTATATTTAATATTTCAGCACATCAATTGTTTTTTTTTGCTATCTTAAAATAATAAAGTATTGCATTTTAATTAAAAATTATAATTTTTTTGAGTGAATGTGATGAAAGAAATTTTAGAGAAAAAGAGAAAGAGAGAAAAATCTTCAATCTATACAAGAGCGGAATAAGTGGTTTTCTCTTCACTAAGCTGAAGTTGGTACCAGAGCAAGTGATATTTGGACAATAGTAGTAGATCTCTTCACCTATAGATTTGGTTTCAAAGCCAAAGTAGAAGAAATGGTGTGCTCTTCACCAACTTGAAGTTGTTATTGGAGCAGGAGACCACTAGGCAATAGTAGTAGAGCTCTTAACCGAAGGAGTTGGTATTAAAGTAATGTTGTAACAAGGATGCATACAATTATGGTAGAGCAGGGTTGGGTATGTAGACTCAATTGGTTTGGTGATACCACAAGATGTGTGTTAGTTGGGTTAGCGAAGAGCCCAACTTATAACATCAATTTTTGATGATGAGACTTTCTAGCACCAGGACTAGGGTACCATGGATCTCACGTGAAAAATTAAAGCATGGACCACTCCAAGACTTTGGAGGGAATGAAAGTCCTATCGGTGATTTTGAAATTTTTTGGACATTGTTAATTAAGATGACTTCTCATTCATGTATGAGTAATATAGCATATATTGATGTGAAGGTTGTCCAACAGGTATTCAACCCAAGGGTGGATGGGGCCAATGCCTTAGATGAGGACGGCGGATGAGAAATATTTGAAAATGATGGGTTATAGTTGGTCATTAGAGATATTGACCAAGTGTTCATCATGACTTGAGTATTGAGGCCATTTTGATGGGAGCGCTTGAGGCAAAAGGACACCACAGTTGAGATAGGAAATCATCATAAAAATTTGTTTAATGTTCTTCATCTGGATTAGACTATGATGCTAAATGAGGACTTGGTGACCCAATTAGGTAAATGGCTCATGGGAGTGAAGACATATTGATAGAGATGGGATCAAGTGAGGGTGAGATCACGATGGGATGATGATGCCTTGGCTTGAGGAGCCTAAGATGACTAATTGATGGATTTGTGGTTGTGACTAGAGAGCCTTCACATGGTTGAGTGTGGTTTAAAAAGATATCTGACTTGTTGATGATCTTGTATCAAATGAATTAGATGGAGCAAGTGCATCCTTGATTCAAATGGATTATGGGTCCCTTTGGACTAGACTTGGTAGGTGTAGATCAGGTTTGAGACATCATCTACATGATCCAACAGTGGATTTGGGCATGATTTATTGCATCTATGATGAGACATTGGTGTAGGACACTTAGGTAGCAGTTTGGTTGAGTCATGAGGGCTTGGACATGGAAATGTTTTCTCATATTTTTGGAGATCAGGAGTGGAGTGAATTGACCAAGGATATGAGTAGTGGATATGAATCAAACTTGGTAGAGCACCTTGAGGTGATGTTGCAAGAATTGAAACACACCGTGAGAGGATTGCATCCTTGATTTGATGATTTATGAGTTTATCGATCTCTTCATGGACTTGGGTAAGGATAATTTACTAGAGATGATAGATAAACTTTAGTTGGAGGACCTTACAATGAGTATGATATGGGGTTCCTTTATTCGATTTGGGTGTGTTTAGGGTCCTATGTACGAGAGGCACAACACTTAGAAAATGTGGAGGATATTCTTATATGTGATGATATGAGCTATGTATGAGTATGTGATGAGAGTGTTAGAGACACAATTGATGATGGAATTAGGACATACATTCTTAGGGTATATGTGTGACATTAAAATGAGCAACCTAGCTAGTGCAAAATTTGGGGGATAGTACTGCATAGTGACGTGAGAGATTTATGTTGGAGTATGGAGAAGAGACATAGGATTTTATTAAAAAGGTAAATAATAATATCCCATCCATAGTCAGTTCCCTTTATTTTTATTATAATTGATGATTCCACCTGAGTTGGAAATTGAAAACATTACATAGGTATGTATCGTTCATTCATCATGTTTATTATTTGTTATTTGGATTATTATATGGTTTATTCACAGTATCATCATCAAATTGATTTATTTTCTTATTGTAGTGAGTCACTACTACTATAGAATTTATGAACATTGAGTGATGCAAATACCTTAGTTAATGCAAGCATGAAGGAATGGTGGTTTTAGATTTAAACTGTGTATGTTAGAAAGATGTTGGAAAAAGTGGAAATCCACTCCATTGTAAAAGAAGTATTTTCCATAGAATAATTCTTAGATTCATGTTCAAAGAAGTGATTTCACTCTTGGAGATGACATGGGGAGAGTTAATCTATGGAACTAAATGCGCTGATGAGAACTTCAAACTCAAGCACACAAGGCTAGGTATGTTAATTTATATTATACTTTTATTGTGAAAGTTTTTCATTAATAATTGAAAGCACATTTACTAAGTACATGAGGTATCCATATAAAGATACCAAAAAAAAGTAAAGGGAAAATTATTAAAAAGAATTGATACAAAAAATTCACCATTATGCATAAAAATGTTTGAAACACAAAAATTGTATGATTTTTTAGTTTTTGCCATGCTTATTTATCATATAGTTGCATTCAATGAAGACTTTTAGTTGTTCCTAACAGAGAATGGTTTGAAGAATTTGAGGGAGGCTCAAGAAATGGTGATAAATCTAGAAAAAATAAATATTAGCCTTGAGATAAGGTGACTTTCTTGGTTCATTAACATAATCAAATTCTAGAGCTGAAACAAAACCTAGGGAAATATATATAATTGATTTAACCACCAATGCATTGGTAATATTGATGAAGTTATGGAAAACTTTAAACATCGATTTTAATAGTTTAAAAACCAAGTGATTGGAATAAAAATAATAGAAAAGGGCCAATACAAACTTAAGAGAAATTTTGGCTTTGACAATAATAGGGGTATATGAGAACCAAGACCCCTTGGTCCCTATGAATCCATGGTGTTGGTAGTATCAGTATTTCCATGTTAATGTTACTTATCCTTAATTTAGAAAATGGATTAAAGAAGTTATGTCTGAAGACACACACGGGAAAAATGATATAAATTTTGTTGATAAAGATGATTTAGTTTTGATTTGGGAGGATATGTTTTTATACTTTGCAAACAAGATATGGGTGAGATAAAGGTGAAGAGCATAGGTGTTGACAAGTTACAAGAGATGTTTCATTGTGGCAAGGCTTTTCTAAAGAATATATGGGTGGGATAGTAGAGAATAACATAGGTGCTGAAAAGGTAAAAGAGATATTGGGTGAAAAGCCTTGCCATAATGAAACCAGGAACATGACATCGAGAACGTATACCTCAATGAATATCATAAATATTTCCTAGGATTTCTCCTATATCATGACAGAACCAATCTAAAGTGAGATTAAGTGTTGTTGATGTGAAATTGGGCAATGTTTTTGAATTCCCCATAGAGTTTCACTTATTTTTATGGATTTATAACTTTAGGTACAATTTTGGGTTGCACCATATTCTATCCAAGGCCCAATGTCATTCAAGAATCATTAAATAGGATAAAATGCCATCATATAAGACATTTATCCTAATTCATTCTCGTCTCATCAAGCTTGAGACTAGAATAACGCATACGAAAATAATATAACTGCATGATCCTAATAGAATATTTAGTAGGGGACAAACTCCACCCTTTGTCACAATGTACTAACTAAAGCTGGAGAATAAGAAAATGTATGGTGAATTTGGCTTGAGACTTGAAGATGTATAAAATTTGCCTAGAGAGAATAAAGATGCTATAGAATATATATTAGAATCCATATGAGAGACACTACATTGGGTTTTGTTGGTATTACAAAACTTGGACCTGAAAATAAACCCTTATGGAGAATTGTGAAAAGAAAATAACAACTAAGCCTTTGTATGGCTTCTAAAAGTCATCAATTGGGTTTATCCCAAGTATTTTTCTGATGGGTTATTATTATCCCCACCTAAGTATTATTTCCATAAGTGGTATGTTGAGTTGATAATGAGTATATTGTTGTGAAAGATTTGGTTCAATTTTGACCTAGCATTGTACATTGAAGAAGCTTGGGTTTACCTTGGTCACTATGCTCAAAATTGGTTGGGGGGGTTTCCCCAGCATATATGACTTGGAAAACACTCCAATGTGAAAAATGAAATGTAGCTTCTCAACAAATGCAATGTAATTCAATAAAATAAACTTTAACTAGGCTAACTGTAATAGGAATATTCATTGAGAGTTGGTTCCATAGAAATTTCCTCCTCAATAATGGTGGACATAGTTTTAACCCCTCTCATTGATGTCAAATCTCAAATAGGTATCCAAGGGTCACTCCTCAACACCCTAGTGGCCCTTCTAGCTTTAGATAATCACACATGGCTATTTATTCCAAAATATCTCTAAATTGTGTGGTTATATTTTGGTTTTAGTCTTAAGTTACTTGGAAATCATGGTAGAGTATATAGAATCAATATGTCCCTATTTTTTAGAATTTGAATGATGAGGTTTTTGGTTTCAACGTTGAATGTAAATGGCCTTTATGTCTTCAAGGGTTTACTTGTAGAGATTATGTAATTAATAAATGTAGAATATATCAATATTAGGCTTTTTATTTATCATTTGTAGAGGTGAGAATGTCCTTCGTCCCTTTTTTAATAGCCCAAAATTTTTCAAAATTAGTAAGTGTAAAGGATATACATGATACTATATAGTATGAACAATTATACTTACAACCAATTACAAATATTTATGGTGAATTTTTATTTTTTTAATATTTATCATTTTATATACAAACATACACACCTTATTGTTGTTCCCAACCCATTATCCCAATAAAATATTGGAAATGTCCTCTAGCTATATTAGGAAGGAATGCCCTATACCCCATATGGCACATTAGTTAAACACAAGTCCTTAAATGTTGCTCTACAAGAAGCTTGATACAAAATAGGTATGTGAAATGGAAGATCCATTGGCTAGGTCATTGTCTTGGAAAATAATAACACAATCTTGGGTTGGGGTTTCTCCCCTTAGTACAAACAAATTTGGGAAATACGCCAATGATGAACTTTTTATTATGTGATTGATAAAATATTGAATCAATGGAGGTGCATTTCGAAAAGGTCATTATAATGGAGATAGTTGACATCATCATCTTGTAATTATTGATATTAAAAATGAGCGATGACATACCAATCCTCATTTTTTATGCATGTGAAGAGGAAAAATTATATTTTCTCTATTTAGTGTTCTCTTAGGTTCCTCACTAAAGTATAAGATTAATGTTTTGATACCTTGTTTGACAATGAACTAGGTCATGAAGGCGAGCCTCCCTAGAACACTACAATCGAGTATGGGGTAGATATGAATATGGTTAGTGGAAACAGAAGAGTGGGCTATCCTATATAGGTTTTGGATGTTAGGCATCTATCGTTCATTTCTTTTGAGCTTAGTGTCAGAGTATCCACACTAGAAACCATATTTTTGTTAATGTTTCAAATCCTAATAGGGATCCAACATTAGGACCAATTTGAATGATGATAGAAGAAGATATTTGTGGTAGGATAAATAGTTAAAGAAATATTTTGATTGAAGGTCAGCTAATAACCTTATTTAATTTTAATTTTATTATTTTTTTATTAATAGTAATAAATTTTTTATCATGATTTTTAAATAAATTGTTTATTATTATTATTATTTTAATTTTATATTAGTTGAATCTTGTAATACCTCATTAATTACATGGATTTTATAAAGCGTTGATTCCTAATTTCGCATATTTTATTTTATTTTTATATAAGATTAGATTTTTGTTGTGTGAATGGGATTAGTAGATTAATTCTACTCAAAAGACTAATTAATATTCCAAATAGGTAAAAACACCCATTACTAGTCTTTGAGTAGAATTATATCTACTAATCCCATCACACAACATAAAATCTAATCTATTATAAAATTAAAATAAACATAATTAATTAAGAAAGAAGAAATTTTTTTTAAAATCCATTTACTTAATGAGCTATCAAGATTCAACTAATATATAAAATTAAAATAATAATAATAATAAACAATTTAAATAAATTATTAATAAATTTGTGATTACTATTTATAAATTAAAATTAAAATTAAGTAAAGTTATTAGCCAACCTTCAATCAAAATATTTCTTTAACTATTTATCCTACCACAAAGCTCTTGTTCTATCATCATTTAGATTGGTCCTAATGATGGATCCTTGTTGGGATTTGAAACATTGACAGAAATATGGTTTCTACGATGGATACTCCGAGACTAAGCTAAAAGGGTTTTGGATGGTCATAGTTCCTTCTCTAACGTTGTGGGTTTGAGTCTTGATCCATAACTTAAATATCATAGGCCTCGAGTACTTGAGTAAGGCTACACACTTGCTAACTTGCTCTACAACAAACACTATTTTATGTCATGTCCTTCAAGTTTGGAAACAAATATTGGTTTTGTTTTATCTTGTCTATCTTGCATTGTATCACTCAATCTAATCAAACTTGTAAAAATAAATGTACTTCCTCTTCACATTGACCATAGATGTTCACATTTACATCATGTACACAAGGAGTCCAATCTCAAAGACCATTTTGCAAATATGTATGAGATATAGTTTGTATATGAGATATTAGATGAAACTCAAGACAAAGTATGTCATCCTATTTTAATGTTGTACGTCTAGCATAACTCTAATTAACTCACAAGTATTTATGTGAGTAAATCTAACCAACATATCTCATACATATTTGCAAAATGTATTAATACTACTAGTATATTATCATGAAATGCAAATAATGAGGCACAAGCAAAACAAAAAATCCATACCTCACTGATAACTCTAAAAAGATATTCAAATTGTTCAATTCATTATCCATGTAATAAGGTCTGCAATAAATATAAGAAATTATTAGGCATAATGCTCCAAATAATGGAATTCAAAGGTGATTCTAAAGGTTATAGAAAATAATATAAAAAATAAAGTTTAAACAAAAGCATAACTTTATACAGAGTACATTATTGTTTAGGTATCCACATAACATTGAGTAGCCATAATTGGAAATTGAGTTGAATGATTAATGTGCCATATAGTTATAGAAATTTAGGAGAAGGACTCTCACATAGGATTTTTAAGTCATATTGAAAGATTGAATATCTAATAAAATGTGGTGAGTTAAATATTAAAGTAAAATGAAATGGGAAAAATCTTAAGTAAATTTATGTCATTCCAAGCAAAAGACTTGACATATTTTTATGTATATTACAATTATAACTATTTAAATTTAAAAAATAAGAACTTAAGTCATATTTGCCACAAGGGCTAGCTCAATTGGTTGAGTCCTCATCATTAAAGGAACTTTGCTAATGGGAGGTCACAAATTCAATTCTCTCAACACCCTCGGGGTCTAGCTCCATGGTTGAGCCTATAAGAATTGATCCCTTCAGGTGGATATTGCTATTACAAATATTTTGTGGATGTAGCGGTCATAAATCTTAGGACTCCATGAATGACATAGAAAAAAAACACTTAATTTATATCGGACCCAACAAGCTATAACTCAGATAATATTAAGGGTGGAACCCCATTGATTTTGGTGTGAAATTAAGTCAAAATTAATAGTTAACGATTCCTCATACAATAATTACAATCCATTAAATATCAAACAAATAGGGTATTTTTTTCTATTTGAGTAGGAAACTTGACTAAGAAAACAAGAGCCCCAAGTCTACTCAGAGAGAATGGTAGATTGGTTAAAAAATTAAAGGAAGACATCCTTTCTTAGGAGGTGAGGAATCACTTTGAGAAGTTCATAAATATATGCAGAGGAGAAAGAAAGGATTGGAAGAAGTGGAAGAGAAGAAGGATAAGATGAAGGCTTCAAGGCCAAAGCATGGTAAGACAAAAGGGGAATTCTATCTTTTTGGCAGAAAACATAGCTATGTGGTTAAGATGTTATTTGGTAGACATATAGTATATCCATACAAAATTACTTTTGGTTTTCCTAAAAAAGTAAATTTATAAAGAAACCCCCTTATCAACACTTCTACACAATAGTGAAAGTGAATGTGGTAGAAAAGAGTAAAAATTTAAAACTGCTCAAGAAATTGAAGTCCATAGATGAGCACATCCAAGTCGTTGCTAAACTAATGATGATAGAAATATCATAACTAAATATTGCTAAGAAACATGGCTCAGGAAAAAAAAGATCAGGTTGTGACATGTCATGATTTCCTTTAACAATTAGTATTGGTTTTCTGTTAAGGGTGCCCTTGTTAAACATTATCCCATCATTTGATAGAAAATAGATTTTTGTCATTGGATCAAGTATTAAGTTTGATTTAGATATTTCTTTTATAAATCATGCCATGTTTGTTAGAAGTGTGATATATGCCTTGTCAGGCTTGTAATCTCACTTCCATGAACTTGGGACATCTAGTTTGTCACACTTGTGACAACATAATGTTTTTTGAAGATATTCAATATGCCCTACTCTTTTTAATTGGAACGTATCGTTCGATGAACTTGTGAACATAGTTTGAAGAACTTGGGATTTTCAGATCATCTCATTTATGACAATGTGATGATGTTTTTTAAGGAGAAAATATACCGTAATCATTAGAATTACAATGTAGCATTTGTCAAACTTGTGACCATAGTTGATTGAAATTGGGAGCACATTCCATCAAATTTGGGACTTTTGTATCGTTTCACTTGTGACCAAAAATCAAAGAATTTGGGATGTTTGTTCCTTGCGTTTGTGACAAAAAACAATTATTACGTCTTATTCATCACAAGTTTGATGATAAGAATATGAAATTTCCATCACATGTGCGATGAAAAATCAATGATTCTATCATTGGACATGTGATGGGATTCGGGCCACAAGTGAGATAAACACTATGATGTCTAAACTCATTGAATGTGTGACTACAATATGTGGTTACCAATAGTACAATGAAATTGTTTCGATGACTATTTAAGTTCTTAGTTGTCAGAATTATGATGGTGTGTCATCAAAATATTGTCTAAACAATATTAGAAAGTATTCTTATTTTGACCAGTGAGAGGGATTGAAGTAGATTTCATTACTTCGAAGAAGGTATTGGCAATATTAATGT
Organism: Pinus taeda; assembly: GCA_000404065.3. Lineage (NCBI taxonomy): Eukaryota > Viridiplantae > Streptophyta > Pinopsida > Pinales > Pinaceae > Pinus > Pinus taeda. Next base: position 8,751 of record APFE030535513.1, on the reverse strand, counting down.
CATCCCCTAGTTCATTATGTTGGAATGCATGTAAAAACATTCCCTCCATGGCATGGGTATTATATATGAAATCATCCTTACCAACCTCGATATCATTTCCTTCATCATTAACATGTGAAGAATTTGTGTTAGTATAGAGGTTTTGAATTGGTGACTCTGAATGTACTGTAAATTAAATAAGTCCAATTCAACCATGCTTGGTATTCTTCCTCTATGATATTTTCTCATTTAATAATATTTTATTGATTTGAAATCATATTACGGTGTAATAATACATGGTATTTAAGTTTCTCGTCATTAGAATCATAATTGCTAAAATATTTAAAATTTCATCAATAATATTAGTAACACAATACATTTATTATGTTTAAACATTACACCAAACATTTACTAGAAGCATGGAAATTATTTTCCCAATAATAAACATGAAACCATTGTGGAATTAAGCACTACATTTATATTAGTTCCATTTAAAATCCAAAAATAAAATTACTCAATCATTGTTTTTTATGCCTCAATGGGTCATCTAAAGGTACACCTAACAAAAGCAATTTTTTATGATCAAGTGGTCTACAAAAGTTATAGTTTATTCACAAGTCATCACCAGTAGAATACCTTTGTATTGCATGCACAAAAACAAATCATAAATAAAATTTTTTCAATGAAGTGTTCCTCGAAGTAAGAATTTGCACTAAAATATGAGGACTTGTACCTATTTATTAACACTGTAATTTTCCCATGAATTCATGGATGACAATCAATATATAATAGGTTCTTCCTTTTAAAGTTTATATAAACATAATTATTCATCTATATAGTATACATGAAATTGTTGTGATTGTATTTAACAATATTCAAGTAATTAGAATGACTATATAGAGGCACACAAAATGGTATACATGTTCCCTGATTGTTTTCTTAGAATACATATATGTGAAAGGGTGAACAACCCAAAATTTGCAACACATAATTTAAAGCACGAAGATGGTAAAGCACCATATAAGGAACGATTGTAATGGAGTTGGTATTTATTTATAAATGGATAGGAAGAGGGGAGTCATTTCTACCTCCTAACAATTGAAATGACTTTTGTGTGTACCTAGATATTTTTGCTCTCAACTCATTCAAGTTTTTGAATTGTAATGCCCCAATACTAATAATCAAATAATAATAATAATAGTAAACAACAAAAAGTAGAATGTAATATATAAATAAATGATAATAAAAATATTAATATAATAATAATAAAATAACAAATAATAAAGAAAGTAATAATAGTAAATAAATAAAATAATAAATAACAAAGTGAAAGTTGTAAGAATGAGTTAAGAAAATGTAAACTTGAAAAATTAAGAAAAAGTTAAACTAAGAAAAAAAGTTGAATTAAGAAAAAATTAAGACAAAGAAAAATAGAAGTTGGCATGATGAGACACGGATCCTCATCCAATCTACTTTCTATTTAATGGATGAAAGGGAGATGATAGTCACTCATTATTTCTAGATGATAATGTTGGAAGACAAAAGATTAACTAGCTATAGTAGTTGATTGAGGGCTCTGAGGTGGCCAACTCCATAAATATTCCGTGCAGCTAAGTCTACAATTGGGTGGAGAGTCGTCTCCAAAACATTGTTGCAGCCAATAGGATCGAAGTAGCACAACAACTTCAAAATATGTAGTAAGAAATATCTTCACTTTACAGATACGCCTTTACTTATGTTTTTGTAAACTATATGCTAATTAGTTAAATATTTCTATTTTAATCATTAATAACATGGATTGATGTAAATAGTTTGTATGTTTTGATTTCATATCATTACATATGGTATCAGAGTTAGATTCAAAAACTTAGAACATACAAAACCTTCACATTAACTATCATTGTTATGATTATTATTTTAATAAGATTAATTTCCTTGGTAAATTAATTTGATTAATTCTTATCCGGTGAATGAAAACACTATTAAATGAATTACGAAAATGGGAAAAGAAGAAGAAGATTCAATATTAATGATATAACTAAAATCACATAAACAAATTATATAGTCCACATTAGTTTCCCTCATCACAAATAAAATGCATACCTAGTTCCAAAAATTTTAAGTGTGCATCATTATAAATAACTTATATTGATTTTTATAGCAATGGTCAATGTGAAATCCTAGATCAAATAATTTAATTTTAAATCTTAAAAAGAGAACAAAATATATGACCTAGAATAACTTTCCTCGTATATTTTAGAAAACAAAAAAAAAAACACTATAGAGCATATGTTGTATTTTCTGTTTGAAAGATAAAATCCAAACCCTAGGTCAACCAATTTCATTTTTTCTCATAAGAAGGGTAGTGAAGAAATTTAAATCAAAGTTTTAATGGGATGCTCTTAATTCATAATCTATTTATGTGTTAAAAAAGTGTAACTAGGTTCGGTCTTCACAATGACATGTAATTGTGATTTTATGTAAAGAGATGTAAAGAAGAAAAATAAATTATTGTAATGCTTGCATCACGGGTTTCATCAGCAAGAGATTTTATTTCTGATTGAAGGCTCCCATTAAGAGCCTTTAGGAATTTTTTTCTCTAGTCATAAAAGAATAAAAGAGTCATTGTGATGTAATGAAGTCGTGTTACATGTTGTAAAGGGTCACACATGTCAATGTAAAGTATTCCTCCAAGACCTTGTCATTAAACCTCTCCAAGTTGGCCTACAATGAATAATTAACCTAGGATATGACATCATATCTCCTCCTTATGATCATGTCATCCTAAAGGACATAAGGTGACATGTATATAGATCCATACTCAGGCTCACTTAGAGGCAAGCAATTCATTAAAGAGAATAAGTAGAAGTGTGAAGAAGAGCTAGAGAAAAGAGTGAAGATCAAGAGAATGATCGAAATGAAGTGATACTTCTGGAAGATCTGATTCGCGCATATACACTTGTTGGTTTGGTGGGCCCTGACCCAGGTTCAGAGTTAGTTTTGCCAAACAAATCCCTACACTACTGGCCCTTTAAGCATCAATTTGTAGAGCATGAACTAAAGTCTCACTCAAAGCAGTATGGGGTGATGCTGGACCTATTACATGGGCTTGTAGGAAACAAAGTTCCATTTCTCTTTATTTAGTAGAGGCACAGTATTGTGGTATCGTTGAAGCTAGTAAGGAGGCCCTATGGCTTCGTCAAATCCTATCAAAGTTTGGTTTTCAACACCAACATCCGACTACACTTTGGTGTGATAATGAAAGTGACATTCAACTACACAAACACCCAGTCAAAAATCAACACAAAAAACACATTGAACTACACTTGCACTTCAACAGAAAGCTCATTCATGACCATGTTCTTGAAGTGCAATATTGTTCAACTGATTATCAAGTTGTAAACATGTTTACAAAGTTTCTCACAGAGATGAAGTTTACTAAAATTTTATTTATGGTACGATTTCAGGAAATTGTCACTAATGGGGGATAGGCTATAACTCCTCCTTCCTTATCCTATTATGTCATCTTTGTACATCGTTCAATCCTATCACAAGTTGTTCTTAAGGGGGGATGTTAGGATATAATGACACATAGGAAATAATTAAGTATAACTTGGTCTAGTGTATATTTAGGTAAAGTACACGTGTTTCTTTAGTGTGTACTTTTTGTAACTTACAATCCGACAGTCACGATATGTTCTAGACATGAGGTGATTTGACGGTTCATTCTCTCCTTGGTATTCATAATATCTATTTAAAGAGCATGGAGGGTCATTTGTTAACTGACCATTCATGAGTGAAGCTTATGTAAATTTTCTTTATTTTACACTAATACATTTCTCGAAGTGGCCGCGTTGGCTCAGGTCATGGATTGTCTGCATATTTGAGGGTTTCAAAGATGTCAAGAATATTGGTGTACTGATCTGTGATTTGTTTGTGAGGGGTTTCCTTTGGTGTTCTATCTAAGGAACTTACTCTGTAAATTCCTGCATGACCATGGTTGACCATTGTTGGCTATGATTAACCATGTTTGACCATAATTGGTATTACAAAAACAAGGGATTGTTATTATAAACCCAAGGGATTAGAACCTAGTTGACCATGGTTCACGATGGTTGAGTTTTATTTTGAGACAATTTGTGAGAATGTGACATTGGACCAAGTTTGACCATAGTTGTCACAATGTGGCGTTGGACCATGGGATAATCCTTTTGATAATGTCACCATGGTTATTGACCATGCTTGACCATGGATGGTTTTCATATTGAGATAATCTTTGTCGAAATTCAACATTTGACCATGGTTAATGATGACTGACCATGGTTGGCTATGATTGACTGTGGTTGACCATGATAGATATTAGAAACCAAAGGGAATAATAAACCTAAGGGATTGATATTATAAACTAAAAGGAATAATAAACCCAAGAGATTAATACTAAAACCCCAAGGGATTATGGACCCAAATGAATAATATTAAACACAAGTGGCTAATATTATAAACCTAAGGTATATAAACCATAAGATAAATATTGTAAACAATAAAATAAATGTGATTGACCGTGATTCACCATGGTTGGCTATGATTTACCATGGTTTACCATGATTGATATTGTAAACCCAAGGGATTGTTATTATGAAGGCAAGGGAATAATAAACCCAAGGAATTGATACTAAAAACTCAAGGGATTATGAACCCAAGAGAATATTATCAAACCAAATGGAGTAATATTATAAACCCAAGGTACATAAAACCTAAGATAAATATTGTAAACACTAAAATAAACATGGCTAACCATGGTTGATTTTCATATAGAGATGATCCTTTTGACAATTTGTCGCTGAACCCTGGTTGACCATGCTTAACCATGGTTGATTTTCATATCCAGACAATTTTTTGCACAATGTGATGTTCGACCATGGTTGAGCATGACTAAACATGGATGACCATGTTTCACTGTATAAGACATGGTTGACCATGCTTGACCAAGGTTGACCACGACTGACCATCGCTAACCATGATTATCATATTGAGACAATCTTTGTGATAATGTGACATTGTGTAATATCCTCCCTCTTAAGTAATAAATAATAAATAATAAATATAAATAAAATATAATAAATAATACAAATAATTAATAATAATATAATAATAAATAATAAATCCACTAATAATAATAATAAATAATCATAATATAATTTAAATAATAAATGATATTTAAAAATATACAAGAAATAATAAAAAGAATAAAAATAAAAATAGTAATAACTCTTACATATTCTTTGAATAAGAATTAATAGAAATAAAACAATGAAAACAATAAAAAAATTAGTAAAGCTATCAAAAGAAGAAAATATAAAACAAGAAAGCTAAAAATCAAAGATTGCAGTGTAGACACATGGAGTGTGTGCATGTGGTTCCCCTTCCAATGTTGTTCTATTTAATAGATGGTGAGGAAGATGAGAGGCATTCTTGCATTCCATCTTTCCAAGATTCTATCTTTCATTCTCTTGGGAGAATGGTGTGCTAAGACTTAGGAGTCACTGGCAGTAGTACATTGATTGAGGGCTTGGGGTTGGCCAGTTGTAGCAAATCCTTGCGCAATTGAGCCTATGTTTGGGTGGAGAGTTGTCCCCAAAAGCTTGTTGCAGCAAGCCTACTTCTACCACAGGTAAGAACAAGTAAGCACTCTTCATAGTTTGAATTTAGTTAATTAATTATATGTTATTTGTCTAGGTAAGTGGCACTCTTATTTAAATTTAATGTTAATAAGTTAATTAGATATTTATTTTGGGTTGTTACATATGGTATCAGAGCTTTGGCTCAACCCTTAGGGCCTATGGGAATCTTAGAAAAAACATTTATTTTTTTGGAAATTTTAACTTGACTTGTTTTGAAGTTACAGGATGGTTACTTCCAGGAGGCCACATATTTTTTCTACAAACCCTCGCTATACAAGTAATTTTTTTATTCAATGCATACTTATTGCATAATTATATTTTGATGGTGTTAATTTTTAAAGTCATTCCTATGAGTAATTTCCACGCCTAATCTTATCATGTACATATTTTCATATCTGGGCTCCTTCTTGTTGCCCACTGCATCTTTACTGGTTGTTTATTCCAATTTTCTTAATCCCTGTGATTAATGGCTGTTAACTTTCCGATTTGGAAGCCCTTGCTAACTTGACGTATTCCGATTTGTTTTAAGGGTTTAGGGCTTTAAAATTTGAGAAGTTAATCATAATTTTTATATTTTTATTTTTGCAAAATTTAATTAAAATTTTTGGGCTATTTACCTTGCCTAGATGAGAACAAAAGGAGGCTCTGTTTTATCTCTATAAAGGCTGCAAATATCTGAGAGTTTAAAGCAAATTTCTTGTGGACCTTTTTTAGGGGATTCTTGAAGTCGATTTTGGAAGAGCAGTCAATGGAGGCTTGGAAAACCACAAATCAAAATTCAGAAAAGAATTCTTCTGCATTTTCTGAGCCGTTTTATACTTCTTTGGTTTCCAGAGAAATTTCTCTGTTTCCTTGAACGAAATTTTCCACGAAACCTGAGCGAAATTTTTTCAGAAGTATGCAAGTTCGATCTTGGAAGAATCAAGCAATTTGAGATTTGGGGTTTTAAAATTCAATTCTTGTGAGATTCGATCCCCTAGCCCAAGGTTTTTCTTGGGTCACTTTACGTATTTTCCTCCTTTGAAGTTTTGACGTCGATTATTTTTTTTGGAATGGATTTCATTTAGAAGAAAATCGATTTCCTTTGGAGAAGGTTTATCATTATAAACATTTTGTAAATCCTTGTATTTTCTCTCATTAATATTTTCAGAAGGGGTATTTAAACGTTCATTTGAAAATTCTCTTTTACTGTTTAAGGGATTATTCCTTTGTAATCTCATAATAAAAATACATTTTTTTTCTTGAGTGACTTTGGGATTTATTTCTATTGTATCCCATCTCCTTATTTAAAAGGGAGGATTTCTTGTGGAAGTGACTAAATCTTTAGTTTAATTTTCATTTCATTGTATTTATATCTAATTTATTGGATTGCTTCACTTGGTCATTAATACATCTAGACTTCATTGCTAATTATTTGATCTCATTGGCTATTTGGTATAAATTACATTGAGTAATTCGTCTTTATCTCACTTGTGTTTTAGATTGAAATAGTATATCTTTAATTTCCTAGTTAGTAATCTCATCTACGATCATTTACTTGTGCTTTCATTTGCATAATTCTCACTTGTTCCATTTGTCATAACATATTATAAGTGAGGGTTTTTCAGAGCACTTTCTATTAAGGCATTTGAGTTATTGTTTTAACATTTTCATCTAATTATCATTTCCTTTACTTGCTTTATTGATTAATCCTTACATGCTTCATTGAGTCATTGTTGTAAGCTAATAATCTTGTCATAAATCTTGATTATAAGTGAATTGGAATTTCTTTTTTTGAAGCATCTTGTTTTGAGAGATGAGGGTTTGACATTAAGAGAACCAGGTGACAGTTGAGAGAGAACTATGTGTGAGCTAACACAAAGCTAGATTATCTTCCATCCCTTTATTGGAAAGGAGGTCCGCTAATCTATTTGCATTCCTTCTAATATGAATGAAAATAATTGCTCGCCCTTCTGCAATGATTGTTGCTAGTTGTTAAACATCGTGGTCCAAGCTCCAACAACTTTTGCATTTGTGAGCTGGAGAGCCACCAAGTATGCAGTTGGCTATTTGAGTGGGTGGAGATTATGTGATCGGGCTATGATTATTCCTTGCATGAGAAAATGGTACTATTGATTGTGTAAATGGTACTATTGACCTTATAGTGTGTGTAGATTTCTCGACATTGTTGTTGAAAAGAACAATGGAATTTGCAGGAACACGCATAGCCATGGCCGCAAGCTTACAAATTTATGTCTTATCCAGGCAATTAATATGGTTAAATGTATTGTAATTTAAGGGATTCGATATGGTGTTGCCTTCGTGGGTGCGCTTGCAGGCAGGCCATATAATTAATAAAATAATTTTATTTTGGTGTTGGGGAGGAATAACCTTCCGAGTCATCCGATCCGGTTCTGGGTCGGGTGGCGGTGTCTCTTCTTATTATGGTGTGGAATATTTCTTTGATGGTTTTATTTCTTAAAATTTCTTAGAGTAATCATTTAATAACCATAAGAATCTCAAGATACATTCACTAAATTTGTTCAAACGATTTATTTTGTTAAAAGCAGTCCATTTAATTCTTCTAACATAGGTTATGATTGCTTAAACAGATACTCAAAATATTTCACTCTACAGTACATAATTTCAATTTATCCTAGCACATAAGGCCATAAATCTGCAGACTTAATATTGGCTTGACATATAATTTCAAAAGTCATGTTGAATTTTCTTTTAGAATTCAAGTACCTTCTTAAAACAATACTACCACTAATATTCTTAAGCTTTACTCATTGGAATTTTGATTTTATGTTGAGACAATTCTCTAAGTTTTAATACTACAAAATTAGTGATTTTTGATAATTTGCATGATCAATCACACAGTTTCAAATTTGGCAATGGTCTGATTGCATACCGTAAGGGAAAAATATACAAAATAGTAGATTAAAATGAATCAAGAATCTTCAAAACTTTGTTGGATAAATTTGGCATGGTTAATACATATCTGGTTAAAAAAAGAAAAAAGAAAATTCATTGCATAATTATCACAACAATAATTTAAGTATTTTGGCTCTTATTTTATGCTTCTTTAGTGATGAATCTTGATATTGAG
>APFE030535499.1:40179-59820 GCA_000404065.3 Pinus taeda | reverse complement strand
AATGAGAAATCTGAAATGCTCAACAAGGAACAACCAAGGAAAGAAATTCCTCAAGGAAAATCCTTTACCCCTAACTATGGACGTGATAGACGATTATTTCCTCCATTGAATAACGTTGAATGTTATGTATGTCATAATCTTGGACATGTTGCAGCCAGATGTAGAAGTATAATGGTTCGAGAAAGATCATCGCATCCCAGGTATTTCAGAGGATATTGCTTTGCCTGCAATGCATATGGACACAAACCAATTGATTGTGATAGAAGGAACATGAGAAATGTAAGGTGTTATACATGCAACAACTATGGGCATAAAGAAAGGGAGTGCAGGAGTAGATTTCAAAATTCAAAACAAGAGGACCATACATCATCACAGTTCCAGGAATTGAAGAAGACAGAGACAGAAAAGTATGGCATAACTCAGTCAACTGACATAACAGACACAGGGGAATCTGAAAGTGATGAATTTCAGTATTCCTTGCATACGCTAATATAATGAAGACAAGCAGCGTATATACGCGAGTTACAGGCTGCAAAATTGCGTATATGAAGAAAGGGCAGCAGAACAGACCTAGGTTCAGTCATGGTTGGCTCAGGCTCAGGGGGAGCATATACTTCAAATAATTCATTGTTGGCATTATGGTTAAATGATACATCAAAGGAATAGTATGGCAGACCGATGCTTATGGTACAGATCTGAATGGTTGGTCTTAGAACCAGCATGTACTTAGGGGGAGTATGGACAGTATTATCTTGGTACGCCCTTTGCCCTTGATGTCAAAGGGGGAGAGTGACTTGGTGTGGTGGTTGCCATCAAGTCCAAAGGGGGAGATTGTTGGCATTATGTTTCAAGTGTTGTCCTTGATGGCAACTCTCTCAGAGGTTGGTACAGGTGCTCAGAGGTTGGTACAGGTGATGGCAACTTAATCAGAGGACAGATCTCAGTACAGCAGGACAAGAAAGAGATATACGCAGGTTTATCAAGGAGAATCCACGTATACACGCAGGTTTGCTTCAGTAAAAGCGCGTATATGTGGAAAACCTATCTTTGGTCCATGGCGGTTATTCCTTGGAAGTTGTGCCTGTGGTTTTGGACCATGGCGTCTCGATGAACGTGTTGATCCCTAGTTTCGAAGTTGATTGTATTGGTTTGTTATGGTTTTGGAACATGGTATTGAGCAAGGCCTAAGGCTAAATAAGGAGAAGATCATTAGGCCAAGAGAGGTGAAGAGTGTGAGCATTGGGTGTCTGACGAAGTGAAAGGATCTGGTATTGCTGGTTGTCTGTTCGGGAAGTTTGGCAAGGGTCGGATCTGACAGCGGAGGCATAAGTAATCATTTCTAGATCTGTACGCGAGTTTCCTTTGGAGAAAGTGCGTATACACACGGTTTCAGTAAAGTGCAGTAGCGTATGCATGATAAAGTTTGATATCTCAGGTTGCTGCTGATTCTGGTGGTTGTTACAGAGTTCTGGTCTCTGGTTTGGGTCCTGTGTTCTTAATGACAGGGTTTCAGTGATTCAGTATTGAGTTGTTTAATGAATTATGATGCAAGTTTAAGTTGATATGATTGTATTGCAGTAATGTTTGTTTTGTACTCTTGGATCCATTCTGAAAATTGATGAAACGTGGTCCCTGAAGATTGTAGGGTCAGCACCTACGTACTAGTAAATGGATCAGCTAGTACAAGAGCTGAGGGGGTTGTAGCTCCCTTCCAGAAGTAGTTGGAAAACGAGAGAGGGTTGTAGCCCTCTGCAGGTTGTAGCTTGCATACTGGTAAAGGACTGCACCAGTATATTGTAAAAGAAGTTTCTCATTAAAGAAGAAAGAAACGAATTGCAGCAGGTGGTTTTCACCCACATTGGGTTTCCACCTTATATCATGGTGTTCATGTGTGTGGCTCTTGTGTGATGTCCTGTTCTGTTATACTGCACCTGTTTACTGTTAATATGCTTAATAATGTTATGATGCATTCACTAAAGATTAAGCTAACTGAATTATAAGATCTCTAGGTATACGCTATTTGCTTTAGACACAGTCGCGTGTATACGCTGGTTTACTTCATTGAAGTAGCGTATATGAATCTGAGTATGAAATTGTAAAGTTTTATCTGATCTGATAATACTGATTCACCCCCCCCTCAGTATTATTTCCAACATTGTGCTACTCCACTAGGTTGCTATGTTTTAACCACAGGTAACGAAGTTTGTCACCTTATAAACTTGATACAACAAACACAAAATTCCGGGAGATTGGCCACCTTATGTCAAGTCCTTGTATTCGGCTAAGGTCTCTATTGAGGTTCACAGATAATTGGTAAACATCTTGCCTATTATAACCCTTTTTTATTTATTTTTTGTTTTAAGTTATAAAATTAACTGCCGACAGTAATATGTCTAATCCATGCAATTGCTTCTTGACCTCATATTGAGTAATTCCATGTAAATTTTAATTTTAAATCCTTCAATGAAATAATTTCTTCTCCTTTTTATTTTGAGAGAAGGTCATCATGGCTAAACCATTGTGTTCACCTCACCATTACCCTTCATCATCTAATACTAGGGTCATCACAAGGAGTTCATCCTAAACTTTCACAGTCACTTCAAGCTCAAGGTCTTGAACTTGTAATTGTCCCAAGTATCCAACCTTTTGCTTCTCATCCCCCACCTTGAGACTCATCGGTGTCTCATGAGTTTGATCCAAAAACACTTGAGAGTCCACATAGGTTTGTTTTATACCCTCCGAATCCTCTTTTTGATTTGTTGGTGATATGTCCTCAACAAACTTATATTCCATAAAATACTCCAAGTGTACCTTTAGAGTTATCTCCATCATCTTGGGCCCATGGCTTCAGAAGGTGAGTTTCCAACCTCTTCTCAAGGTCCTTCAGAAGTCTCAACTACTCACACTCCTAGTGTTGATAATGACTCGGAATATGAATTTCCAGCGAAAGGTTATATTTTAGTAGAAAGTGGTGCACCTCCACCACCTCCTAAAAATAGTGGGTGTATACTTCCACATCATTATACAACCTTGGATCAACTAGTTTTAGGAACTCCCAGTGCTTCTTCGTTACACCAAAATCTAATTTGGTCATCGAATGCTATGCCTACTTCTGGTCTATTTATTCCTAACATGATCTCTCAAAACCAGTGAAAACTTCCATTACTTCAGTTCTGATTCAACCGACTATTCTGACACAACCATTACTTTCATTTCAACCTAAAATTGTGGTGCAATCAATAGTTTCATTTCATATTTCTGTAAGTTCCTAAATTCTCCCATCAAGTGGACAAAATGTTCCATCACCTCATTCGCAACATGGGGGGAAATTACAAATATCCCTCTTGTCTTATGTGGAACCCATGTGAGTAGATCACAACATCACATGGTTGGAGTGCGTCAACCTATTAGTGGTATTCCTAATCCTGCCAAATCATCTATTCCAGCTGGAGAAAGTAATGTCCAAGATCAATAGCCTTATTTGGCCTAGATACCCCATCAACAGTATTATGTTCGATATGGTTCCTAGGCACTTCAAAATCCACCTTATATTCCACTAATAGGTCCTCATATGAAACCCTATAAAAAATCCTTTTCCCCATGCATATGGTCAATTCCCAACTAGAACTTATTAGTATCAACAAGGAATTCCTCAAGGAACTATTCAACAACAACATTTACAATAGTAGGGGCAACCTTTGTAGCAATTTCAACAACCTTTGCAACAAAAAACACAATTTGTCCAATAACCTAATCAACCTTTGTATCTGCAATGGCCAACCATTGTAGCAGAAAAGTCAGCCCTTACAGCAGCAAAGCCAACCTTTATATCAACAAGGTCAAACCTTGCGGCCATAAGGCTAACCCCTATAGCAGCAGGGCCAATAGTTCTATCACCAGGTGTCATGGAAAATTTTAGGGGCTAATATTCGCCCAGTGGGCTAATTTGCCATTATTTTTCCACAAAAAGATTCGCCAATTTCCATTTTTATAAAAGATGATTCGCCCAAATTTTAGAATACAAAATTATTTTACCTTAAAAATCGCCAAAGTTATATAGAGACTATATATAAAATGATTATAAATTTGAATAATTTTACAAATATATCAATAAACATTTTATAGTTTTCATATTAGGGATTAGTGAGATTCGCCAATGTTTTAAAGTTCAAGAAAATTTTCCATCCTTAAAATTTTCCCTGCCAGGTGTTGTCAAGGTTAATCCTCTCTGCAGATAGAGACGATTCCTCTAGCCTAATGAGTGGATCTAGCAACTAAAGTGAGAATCAACTAGACATCTTCCTAGGTTGTAATTGAAAAGAAGAACGAAAGGGATGAACTAACTCATTCTTATTCTATTCTGATTTCCTTTGTTTAGGGCCTCGAACTGCTTGTGTCACGAAATTGTTCCTGCTTCTCTTAGTATTTATGTATATGCACAAGTGATCAAGAGAAAAAAAGAATGCCAAAACAAATAGAAAATCCAATAACAACCTACTTAACTGGTCAAGGAATGTCAAGCTAAATAATACATGAACATATATATTTTGGGAAGATGAACTAGTAGTTGTATATTATTAGGAAATAAAGAGAATATTACAACCAAAGCCTTAATGTTGAAATTATCTCCTTGAGTGGTAATCCATGTCCAAGCCGGGAAATCTCCAAGCACTCCTTCTCTAAGACAAATGAATAGCCTTAGGCACAATCTCAACATAAGGGTGCAAATAGACATAGACCAACCATTTGGCAATGAGAGAGGATCAATTTATTGACTTGGAAAGGGAGTTAGGACTTCTCCAAAGATAGGATTAGGCCCTCATCTCAAGGAGGTAGCTCATGGGGATAAAACAAAGAGGCCAAGTTGGGAGGATTATACCTCATCTATGCAAAACAACCTCCATCTCATCGCTCTGGAAGCTTCTAGATCATGAAGCTTCTCATCCTCTTTGGGAAAATTATCTTTTTGGGATCATCGTAGGTATGTAAGGGAATAATGTGATGTTATCGCTGGTCAATTACAATGCAACGGGAAATCATCACAGTTTTAAGCATCATAAGGGCGATGAATCTCATTTTAGGGTTTTAAGAGCTATTTCTTTAGGGAAATCTCAAGGTATTTTCCAATCAAAGTCTTAGGAGGGATTTGAGTTGTATACATGGATGAGTATACTGTATAATGGTCATGTTTCAAGAACTTTGGGGTATGTTACAGAGAAGTGTAGGAGGTGTGACAAAATACTATGTAACATATGCCCCCTAAAGCATGAAGGCAAAATGATGAGTGATGACTCAGATGTTTTTCGAGCTCTTGCAAGGACACAGACACACACTGTCACGAGACATGCAAATCAAGGGCACATATACATATACGTATCTGAGATCAAGCCATGAATCTATGAAATGGATGCAACCATCTAGATGATGAAGTCTACATGAAAAGATCCATGGGAAGGGAACAACCATCCAAATGAGAAGGATCATTTTTAAATCTAAGATCCAAGGTATGGTCACAGCCATCTAATGTAGAAGGATCATCATAAATGTAAATTTAAAGTCCCACAGTATGATCACAACCCTCAGTATAGCAGAAACATGTGTACAATCATGAATAACATATAACTCCATGCAACCTGAGTCATACCAGACAAGACTCGAGGTCTTACGCTCCATCCTGACCCAATAAAAGTATGAATTCTAACATGTGAATAAATGTGTTGAAGTCACACATGTTAGAAAACCACCTGATTACTAGCCAATGATGTGGACCATTAATAGGTATGAAAGAAAACACCAATAATGACAATGTCTCTCAAGGTACAACAGTACAATCTGTGAATGTGATAATGAAGTTGAAGTCGAACACTCATGGAATCATCCAATCAAAGGCCAATGGTGGATACCTATCATTGGATGCAAAGAACTTTCCATTAGCGCATGCAAACTCTAAGGTACTGAAAGGGAGTTTCTAAGTCATCTTCCTAGATAATGAGCTAAAGGCGAAAGGAAGTGACCTGTCAAAGGAGGGAAATGATGAATCCCCCATAATCGAAACGAAATAAGTTATAAAGTAGAATGAAATGAATGAGATATAAGACTGTAACAATGGGTTAGACAATGTATAGGTAAATAACTGCATATTGGACTTCTCTTGAACACTGGTGACATGAATCCGGAGTGCGACAATATCTGACTCAACATAGGACTAAAGGTCATGATGAAAAAAAGGAATAGTTAAATGAGAGGGAAAATGTATCACCCAAACCTAGGAGTATAAGAGATTGAGTGAGAAGATCCCAAACTCAGCATGAGATTAGAAGAGTGTCATGTTCAAGAGCGACATGATACCTATACAAAGGGCATTTCATCTTCATTTTTGCCCCACTATTTCTAGCGAGTACCCCAATTAATTTTATCACAAGATTGAAGGGGATAGAATATGCTTGTCATGTAAGTTAATTCTTCGAATGAATCCATCCTAGTAAGTTTTATGAGCCTTAGGAAGGAGAAGCTCGGTCTCATCATGGTGACAATTATTTTGTCATAACATTTTAACAAGTCTGACATAAGAATAAATCGATATCTTTTTCATATTTAGAGAGTTTGAAAAAGATACGAAAAGGAAAACTCCATCATGTCCCTTTTCGTAATTTGTCCCCCGAATCTGAAAAGTTAGAAAACAAAGTCCAAGAGAACCTCTTGACCATTTCGATCAAGGTGTACCTTTTTCATAAATAGTCAGTCTCAACCTGAAAAGAGGTAAACATATTCTGAGGTGACATCAATTCATTTACTTTAATGAGTTCAAAAGGATAAGTACTCGGAAATCTCTTCAGTTTTCGAGAGTCAGAAAAGAGCTCAAAGATGACTCCAGGGAGGTTCCTTTTTCATTTATTTAAAGAGTCCAAAAAAGAGATAAAATAAAACTCGCAAGAATCAGTCAATAATGATCATTGTTCACTTGAAGGTACCTGTAAATGCACAAGAAACACACCTGTCACTGATATCAAGAGAAAGTATTAAAATCTTACGAAAATATTGACAAAAATGACTTGCAAAAATTATAAATAGCCAAAAGTAATTTTATTTTTTAGTACTTTACCATAGTAAGCTCTAAAAGTGCATTTGTGCCCTAATTCTATTGATGTTCAAGTTGTCATTACGGGAGATCCAGAGTGCCATTTCGCGAACCGTCTGAAACATATAAATGACCCATCTCTTCTATTTCATTTTATCATTTTTTTATGCATTGTAAATGGTAATTTTTACGTTATCAAGGAGGATTTTTTATTTTTAGGGCATTAGCGACCATTGTGGGTATGGTAATCGGACCTGTGATGATCGCGCTTGAGCCCAAAGGCTCGCGCGATGCCATCTCTTTATTTATAAAAGCAAGCGCAATGTTGCCGATACATATTCTTTGGAAATAAAACCCTCTTTTGAAGAAAAAATTTATGATTTTAATCAATGAAAAAAAATTAATTGATGTTAAATGATGTTTTATAGGAGATCATGGTCCTGGAATGGAAGGAAAGAGGCCATGAGGCCAAAGAGAACCAAGTAGCTCAGGATCTTGAATGCATCAATGCTATGAGGAATTGCGTGTTGCTAAAGTTCTTCAGGACTACAGGGTTAAGGGCTCAGATGGAATTGTTGCCCTACTTGATCAGTCTTTTGGATGTAGATCAAGAGATATTCATCATAAAAGGCCACGAACTAGAACTTGAGGAGATGGATATCTACTTCATTACGGCATTGTCCAAGGAGAGGAAGCGATCCAACTCTTTGAATTTCACCAAGCAAGTGAAAGTACAAGGGCTCTAGTCTAGATACATTGTCTTGGTGTCAAAATGACCAATGGAGGGAGGGTGAAGATAAAGACAATCATCAAAAACCTCTTCTTGAGAATGATATTGTTCAAAATCCCAGTTCTAGTATGTTATCGCATGTTTGACCCCCACCATATTCAACTGGTGTGGAGGCCTTTTGTCAAATATGAAACAACAAATAACCAAGGGGAAGCATGGACACTTGAAGAAATTTGGGTTTGGTTCGATATTGGTGACCTTATTTCTAGAGCGAGTGACCTTATTCGAGTATCAGTGGGCAGAGGTATCAGATCCTATCCCCTAAGATCCGAGACTTGTGCGATGGAGTGAACTCATGCCTCGAGGAGGAATGGGTCAGCACATGCATTATCCACCACAAATTTTCCCTTGGCTAGAACACCAAATACTCATGGTATACGACTATGCTTATGCTGGCACAGATTTTAGGTGGGATCCATGTCTACCTTTGCCACCAAGGGAACAATGGACTAATGCAGGTAAAAGCTTGTTTTTAGATTTTTTCGAGTTTTATGATTTTTTTAAAAAGTGTAAACTGAGACTCGACTTGTGAAAAATGTGTTTATGTGAGACCATAAAGACCACCAGGCATGTCGCCAATAGCACGATGAGTTGCACATCAAATAGTGGGCGCATACTATGAACAAGGGGCAGAGCCCTTAGCTGAGATGGAGCGAAATCTGGAGGTGATAACTCGAGGAGTCCAAGAGTATGCCACTATTGATGATGTTCCACTGCATTGGCAAAGATACATAGTGGGAGTATCTGCAAGTCTACGTCGTCTGTTAGGTCGAATGATCCAAGCGGTATCGTGCTATCATGAACACTATGTAGGTTGATAGCCTATCTAGCTCTTTTACACATTTTGTAGGATTTGAAAGCCAAGTGTGCCAAAACACTTTATTTTTTTATATTTTGATGTAAACACTCTGACAGACGTGATCTCTCTCTCTCTCTCTCTCTCTCTCTCTCTCTCTCTCTCTCTCTCTATATATATATATATATATATATATATATATATATATATATATATGCATGTTTTATTTCCTACTTATGTGTCCAGAATATGATCAGTTTTATAAATGATGCAAATGCCTATCAAGAACAAAGTTTGCTAATGCATCTGTTAATTTATTTAAATTATGTAGAATATGTTGATATGTAATGAAATCAAAAATTTCTTTCCAACAATATAACACTTAGATACATACACAATATTTGTGGATTTATCACTGAGTAATGATTCTTTAACTGTAACATAACGAGTTGGGAATCCAACTTGGCAACTAAATCCCTAATGCCAAGAGAAATTGCTTCTGACAAGATTTCAATGACTGTACTATATTCAACAATATTATTAGTTGTTCGACCAAAAGAAGATACCTTGTAAGTTAATTAGCTCAACATTAGGGTCGTAGAGTACCCATGCTACAGAAGACAGGTTGTGTGTGCTATGTCAGACACCATCAAAAAAACCAATGTAATGGCTTGATGACATCTAAAAACCGAGTGGAACACAGGGTAAGCAGAATAACAGATGTTTGCAAAGCAAACAAACACACCAAAACTCAAAAAAAGCACACTAATGAATTAACACACTAATGTAAAAAATTCATTACACGCATTTCACGCATAATACTTCTTTAGATGGAGTCCTTTTTTGAACTCATGGAATTGATCAACAAAGAATAAAACTGGAGTTTCACCATTGAAATGACATGTAAGCATGGACTTAGCCAAATAATAGAGTAAAACTTATAAAAGGCTATGCCCCCATGCCCCCCGAGCGAGTGAGGATTACGAGTCATAAGATCAAAATACCATTGAAATAATGGGGAAGTGGTAGAGACTCGGTGAAAAAATATCATGAAAGGAGTCGAGAAAAAATTGAACTCATGAAGAGAAAAAGGTGCCCCTAGTTGAAAGATTTTGAAAATTTCAGGGTGAACTTAAATGTCGATGGGTAGGGTTGCACTGATTTCAACAAGTGGTTAAATTTAGAATGTCAGGGACAATCCTTGGTGTAATGATCTTCCTCAAAGATGAGGCAAGGATATTTTGGCTTTCTCTTGTAAGCATCATCAATAGATGATTTAGGTGGGTCCTATTTTGGGGCACCGTATTTGGCTTTTTCTTTTCCCTTCTTCTTACCTTTATAGGCCTTATCTACTGCGGTAGATTGAACCACATGTACCTTAGAGGTTTTACCAGGACTAGATGAATTCTTCAAAGGATTATTGGAACCAGTGTTGGAAATGAATTTATGCTTCAAAGAAGATTTCATGGAAGTCCAAAACATGGAACCAATCACACCGTCAACAAGAGGTGCATCAGGAGACTTTGATGTTGTGATATCCGATGATGGTCTCAGAGCATCAGGCAACATCTCATACAATATAGTAGCATGGGTGATAGCTTTCTCTTCAATAAAACATCCACCCATAGCTATATTCTTAGCAATATTGCTAATGAATGATTTTTTGAACCATTCAGTCAACAACTCATCAACAATCCCAAATTTGATGAGGTGTCCTCCATTCATGGATATGATCGGAAATGTGGGTTGTGGTGTCCTTCTTAAGGGATGTGAGCAAATGAGTGCTAGTTTCATATCGAATTGGCAATTTGAAGTTAGTGAGAAAGGTCATAGACAGGGAGTTGAAGTCAGCAGAGGTACCTTGAGGCAACTCGATATACCATTTTGTTGTAGCACCTCTGAGGGTTCGCTAAAATATAAGAAGATGGATAGAATTGTCGAAATAGGAATTGGAGGAGCACCATAGGTGATATGTCATCACATGGGCTTGTGGGTCCTCCTTAGCCTTTCCTTTGAATTTGGGGCAATCACTTGGAATTTTAATAGGAACTAGAGGCCAGTAAGGAGAATGAAGAATGGGATCATTTGTGAGCCTTGAGACATCGACCAGCTCCAACATAGCCAAGAAAGGAAATTACATGTTAAACAACATATATGGTTTTTGATGATACCCAAACTGTGGCTTCCATCCTTGCTGGTAAGGATTTTTCCCCCACAGTGGAGGATTTTGTCAATACAGGACCTGATTTTGTCCCCACTGAGGGTTACCTTGACCATAAGGAGGATTGGGTCCACGGTAGGTTTGATATTATCCTACCAAAGGTCAATGATAAGCATTGTACGTAGCATATGGGTTATAAGGTTGTTGAAACTGTTGATCCTCAACAAAAGGAGATTTACCCTGCTATTGCATGGGTTGACCTTGAGCTTGCAAGGGTTGACCTTGTGAATGTACATATTGAGCTTTCTGAAGAGGTTGACCTTGCTGCGACAAAGGTTGACTTTGTTACTATAAAGGTTGACCTTGTTGCTACAAAGGTTGGTCTTGTGAGTACAAAGGTTGAGTAGACTTCTAAACTGAGTTTATGGCTACAAAGGTTGTTGAGACTGCAACAAAGCTTGCCCCTACTGCTGAAACAATTTCCCTTGTTGTTGCATTGCCCTTTCTACTGTGAAAGTTTCCCTTGTTGCCGCAAAGGTTATCCTTGTTGTTGCAAGGGCTTTCCTTGCTACTGCAAGCCCTGCTAGACAGTTCCTTGGGATATGCCCTATAGGTATTGATAATTCTCGAATTAGATCTGACCATATTCACTAGGAATGGTGGATTGAATAGGCTAGACATAAGCTCTTGCTTGAGGGATGTGAGATGGATTAACCAAGGCTTGCAAACCACATGGGACATAAACTTATTCGAGTGGAATCTAAGCCATATAACGTTGTTGATATTGGATGTTTCTTGACCCAGATGGACCAATAGGGTTAGGAATACCACCATAATAAGGTTCATGACTAATAAGCCTCTGTAGACTCTCAGGTGTCTGAATAGGATTATCTAGGGTATCGGGATCGAATTCTTGAGGTGGCCAAGAATCTAAAGGAGGTGGATGAGAAGACAGAGGTTATATACTTGGAATAATCCAAAGTTTAAAAACTTGATCTTCAAGTGATTAAGGAAGCTCCATATGAACTCCTTGGGAGGACCCTTCAATATCAGATAATGAAGGGGAACTATGAGCTGAACCCAATGGTTTAGCCACGATGACTTCCTCTCAAGCACAAAAAAGGAAAGGAGATCCATTGAGGGCTTATTAATCTTGAAATTAGCAGGGAATTACTCAATATTGGTCCAAGAAGAAACTACTTGGGTTTGACATGATTATCGTGGGTAGTTATTTTTAGAAACAAAAACTTTGTCTTTTCATGTTTTAAGAGTCAATAAAATGATGAAAATGTGACTCTAGTCAATTTCAATAGTTTAGAGAGATTGAAAGGACAAGTTTCTCAATGATGTTTTCAAATGACCGCTCAAGGGGCTCTAGGTAAAAAGGAGTACGAAGTAACCGTGAACTGCAATATACACCTCAACAAATAAATTTACAAAGGACTTCACGTACGTGCAAGAAATCTCCCTGAATGTTGTGTTTGGTGTATCACATTTATAGGGCGGCAGACTCGGCTTCCTATCGATAAAGGTTTGAAACCTATGGGGGTCTCCCTTTATATGCATGATAGTATGGGGAGCACAAGTCCATGCTAGTGCTATCTAATGCTGAAGTGAATGATAGGTGCTAAGTTTTAAAGACGTCAGAACATATCTCTAGCCTATACCACTAAGTATGAACATTAATGTTTCAAATGCTCCTTAGATTAATTGATATATTTTAAAGTTGATATTGGAATTATGTTTTGATTTCAAGGCCTTAATGATGTTACCTATTCCTAAAATGAAACTACATGACAAAATGAAATCCTTCAATTCGATGAAAGTTATCTATGTAAGGAAGAAGATTACCCAAATCATGCATCAAACAATAAAAATTTTATTGATGACAACTTCCAATTCTAAATGAAAAACATGAAATATAATCTTTCACTTCACAACAAATGCAATGCCCAAAAAATGATTTCAAGGTAAACGACCAAAAAATGAAATGATGATATTTCTTTTTCACTTTTGTTCAACCAATGTAACCCAGTGCAAAAAGTAAAAGAGAATGAAAGCAAGCCAGAAAACATGAAAATCCCTTTCACATTAATGATTTGAATGCAAAAAAAAATGCTTCGAAAACTATTGAAAATATAAATACTTTCACTTTTGCTTTTCGAAACACAAACTTAAAGCAAACACTTCCTTTCGATCCAAATGAGACAATCAATTTGTAATCTATTTCTTTTCAAATGAAACTTAAGCTACTTTCACATTATCTAATCAATCTGACACTAATGAAACCATCTTAAGACACAAGAACAAAAAGTGATTTGTAAAGGATGACCAATCACTCAAAAAACTCTTTATCATAGGTACTTGATTTTTGATGAGGAGATCAACGAGTGGATGGAGGATGACCTAGAAGACCTAGAAACCCTAAAAGGCTAATCAAACTTCAAAAATATTCAAACCAAGTTAAAGCAACAATTGCAATTAGATAATAAAAGAGTCAACTAAGATCTCACTGGTAAATAACTAGGAGAAGGCAAAAAGAACTGAAAATAAGAAGACAAATATTAAATGTATTTAACTTCTACAATCATCACACCTGTGAAGAGAAAAGAAGTGATCATCACTACTGTAATAAAAAAATCCATGGTATCATCGCGAATCTAACAACTAAAAACCCGATGGGTGAGAAAACAAATAAAAAACACAAAAATCTTCAAGAACAACTCAAATCAACAGAATTCAAGCATCTACCAGAGAGTGAGGATGACTACAGACAAGCAATGAATTCTAAAAATGAATGGTTGATCAAAATCATCAAACGACGAGTTGAAGAAAGAGAAGGAAATGATCATAGGCTCCCTAGTGGAGACACCATTGTTTTGTCAAGGTTAATCCTCTCTACAGACAAAGACGATTCTTCTATCCCAATGAGTGGGTCTAGCAACTAAAGTGGCAATCAACTAGACATCTTCCTAGGTTATAATTAAAAATAAGAATGGAAGATATGACCTACCCCATTCTGATGCTATTTCAATTTCCTTTGTTGAGGGCCTCGAATCACTTATGTCACAAACCTGTTCCTGCTTCTCTAGGTTTTTATCTATCTGCACAAGTGATCAAGAGACAACAAAGCATGATAAAACCAATAACAAATCCAATATATTTTGGGGAGATGAACCAACATTTCTATATTATTAGGAAATAAAGAGAAGCTTAAAACCACGAACTTGATGTTGAAAGGCTCCCCTTGAGTGGTAATCCAAGTCCAAGCCAAGAACTCTCCAAGCACTCCTTCTCCAAGTCAAATGAATAGCCTTAGGCACAACCTCGACATAAGGGTGAAAATAGACATACACCACCATTTGGGAATGTGAGAGGATGAATTTATAGATTGGAAAAGGGAGTTAGGACTTCTCCAAAGATAGGATTAGGCCCTCATCTCAAGGAGGTAGCTCATAGGGATAAAAAAAAAAGGCCGAGTTGAGAGGATTTGACCTCATCTATGCAAAACAACCTCCAGCTTGTCGCTCTGGAAGCTTCTAGATCACAAAGCTACTCATCCTCTTTGCGAAAATTACCTTTTCTGGACCATCGCACATATGTAAGAGAACAAATAAATTCCATCGGTGGTCAAGTATAGTGCAACAGGCGATCATCAATATTTTAATCCTCATAAGGTCGATGACTCTCATTTTAGGGGTTTAAGAGCTATTTCTTCAGGGAAAGCTCAAGGTATTTTCCAACGAAAGTCTTATGAGGGATTTGAGTTGTATACTTGGATGAGTATACTATATAATGGTAATGTTTTGGGCACTTCGGGGTATGTCACAGGGAAGTAAAGGAGGCGTGACAAAATACTGTGTAACACCAAGGTTATTAGTTGCAACAACAACCTTATAATCCATATGCCATGCAAAACGTTTATCTTCCTTATGGTTCTCAATGGCCTATGGCAGGTCAGTATCAGCCTTACCTTGGAAAGAACCCACCTTTGTGGGGGAAGAATCCACCTTATGGTTAGGGTGTCCCCTAGTGGGGGGGAATTCAAGCTCCTTATGGTCAAAATCTGCCACTTTGGGGACAAAACCTATACCAGCAAGGAAAAAATCCACAAGTTGGGCCTTATCAAAGGCCTTACATGCCTTTCAACCCACAATTGTTGTTTCTAGTGATGTTGGAACTGTTGGATGTATCAAGGCTTACTAATGATCCAATAATTCATTCACCTTATTGGCCTCTAGATTCGACAAAGATTCCTAGCGATTACCCAAAATTTGAAGGAAAATCTCAGGAAAACCCCCAGGCCCATGTGATGACTTATAACTTATGTTGTTCATCAAATTCCTATGTTGACAACTCTATTCGTCTACGTCTCTTTCAACGAACCTTGATGGTGAAGACGAGAAATGGTACATCGAGTTATCACAATGTACCTATTTGGACTTCAATTATTTGGCCATGGCCTTCCTCATTCACTTCCAGTTATCAGTTCATTATGAAATGAGTACCCATTTTCTTACATCTTTGAAAAGGGATACTGCTACCCACGTCTCTGATCACAACCATTGATGGAGACATCAGTATTACCTCATGAATTGTGAAATACTTGATGAATTGTTAACTGAATGGTTTACCAAATCATTCGTAAAAAAATTGTTGCATAAATAACAATGGGATTTTGTTTTACTGAGGATCAAGCCATTTCTCATGCCCAATATTTAGATTTGGTATATTCCCAATCTGACACATTATATGAGATCTTTCCTGATGCTTTGAGGCCATCTTCGGATCTAGCATCTTCAAAGAATTTGGACATACTGCCTATTGAAGGTATTATTGGATCAACATCTGAAACTTCCAATAAATCTTCTTTGAAGAAAAAATCTATTTCGAATATTGCATCCAATCCTCCTTCGAAACCCTCTTCAAATCCTGGTAAAACCTCTGAGGTTAGTGTCATTTAGTCTACCGTGACATAAAAAGCCTTAAAAGGTAAAAATAAGGGTAAAGGGAAAGAAAAATATGATACCCAAAAACAGGATCCTATTAACCCATCTATTGATGATGTCTCCAAACGTAAGCCAAAGTATCCTTACCTCATTTGTGAGGAAGATCACTATAGCAAGGATTGTCCTCGCCATGTGGAAGTCAATCGGTTATTGAAAGGAACTCAAGGGACCCTGGTTGTACTGAAAGAGTCATTTCCATGATAACAGACCCAATGGGTAGAACAACCACAATCATCTGCTTCTTCAGGTTCTCATGTTTACATGAGTGGAACAATGTGTTAGCTTCCTGCTGCAGCAGGTATTCATTTTTCATGATTGGCATTTCACAGGCCAAATATGTCGTACTTTGCTTGTTGCAATGCTCCATATTTGCTCAAACAGTCTCCAAATGAAGAAGGCTATTTCAAGTTCATTCAATTGCCTTCAAATTTTGTAAAGTTATCCCGGTATCGCTATTTTTTTAGTTAAAGGGAGGTCCAAATAGTTTAATCTTGGTCTCGCTAGGTTTAAATTTCCTGTTTTAGAATATAGAGATTGTAAATCTGTCCAAACAGTTTAATCTTGGCATATTCTTAGATAGGTAGAGAAACAGAAGAGCACAACAACTTAATCTGGGCTCCGGAAGAAATAAGGGTAGTAAGTAGATAGGAAAGCATCAAAAGAAAAATGAACGACGGGTTTGCAAGTCTAAGTGAACCCCCAAACAAAAGAAGAAAAAATGCTAGGCAAGTAGGATGGGTAGGTAGTTCTAAGGTTGTTGAATTGCTGACCAGTTCCAGGTTTTTAGGTATCATATCATGCAAAACATAATCAGCAAGGATTTGTAAGCAAAAAATCTCAAAAGAGGTATAACTGACTCCCCTTCTCTGTTTTCCCCAATCATTAACTAACTTCCCAAAAGGAGGTCAAGATCTGCTTGACACCTCTTAAGTTCCATCATCTCCATAACACTGGCTTGAGTAAAGATCTGCTTTACTCAAAGTTGTTCCATATTTTCTCCCAAAGTATGGTCCTACCCCCTGGTAACAGCCTAAGCTCTCCCGAACTTAGCGCTTTCTTACCATCTCCATATTAACCACTAACATTATTATTTAGCTCCCTATTCTTCCCATCCCCTTATTAATATTAAGTAAAATCCCCCTACGTAATATCCCTCCCCTTGGTTGAAAAATAACCATCAGAACTCCCGGGAATTGCTCAGTTTATCTGAAACTCAGCAATAGCCCCTGACCTCCAAAACCACCTCCCAGATACGATGGACTCCTTCCAAAGTACAAAATCCCTCCGAGGTAATCGGACCCCTTCCGAAACCTCAAATGCCCTTCACACCCACTTACTTGCTCTTTTCTCCTTAAAGCCATTTCGCATCGCACCCTCGCACTCCCATCTTCATGCAAATCATCATCCATCCATTCCCCGCCGACACGATATTGCGATATCGGCGATCGACGATCACAAACGCCGAGTTTCCAATCCATTTACCTCTCCGTCTCCACCGATGCAATATTGCGATATCGCTGATCGGTAGTCACAAGCACCAAGTCTCCAAACCAATTCCCCCCGTTCCCCGCCGACGCGATATCGCGATATCGCATCGGAGTCTCTTCACCACAGTACATCCAGTATCTCGCCACATCGCTCTGTACCAGGGACCCACAGTTGACGTCATCTGCCGTACAGCCGACGCCATGCTTACGCCAGTAGCCAGAAAGCCGAAAAAAGCTTCGTGCAGGAAGAAAAATCGCACTTCGGAGCTCCAGATCAAGAAACGGAGGCAGTTTCCGATGCGCGATTAGCACGAAGCGCTAATCGCGCATCGCTACGGGAAATAGGCCATTTCGAGGAATCTTCAGGGAATCTTCTGATTGCTGAGCCCATTGTGCACCGAAAGAGCCCGAAAATCACCCGATCGTGCCAACGGATCTAGTTTAAAGACAACAGCAGATCAATCACAGAGTTTAAAGTGTATCAGATCAAATCAGCAGGCATCAAGCGTGTCAAAGAGTATGAGTCGACGGTGGAAGCCATCAATGTAGCGGCAAAGTGTATCAGCGAATATTTTGAGCAGTGGCCCGAGGCAAGAGAAAATTTAATATCTTCCAGCAGATTCATAGAAGGAGGGCGAAACTACTTGAAGCTCTCAAATCATAATTATTGCACATTCAATTCACACCAAAGCCGAACTGCAGCCCCGAAGCACAATCACTCCAACAGCACCGCATCTGGTCCCCAAGGGCCACCTCGTCACCTGTTCCGATTCAGCTGCCCCCAGCGCAGCCAAAAAGATTTACTTGCATTTAATTCCAGCAGCATTTAGATTTTTGAAGAGTTCTAACCAGACCTGCTAAGGTCACTTGTAATGATGTCTTTCTGATATTTTGTTTATAAATGCCACCCTAAGCAATGTTGTGAGGGGTTGGTTGGTTGGTAGTAGTTGTTGGTCAGTCTTCTTTCCAGCATTTTCTATGAGCAAAGACTCGCACTGTAACTATCATAGTTTCCATAATCAAACATTGCTGAAAGCAATGATTGCGAAACAACTTGATGTTTTCTCTTGGCCAAGGAATGATCACGGAATTCCTGTGCTTCTACATGATCCAATAAGTGTTCTTCTCCTCTGTTTTATTTTATGTTTTTTACCACCTTTTCGCCTTTCTAAATTGCAGGAAGAAAGAATAGCTTAAGATTTGTTCTAATACACCTTAAGTTCAATTTCTGCGTTTTTCAATGTTTTCTTCAGAAACAGTTATGAGCTTGTATTCTTAGATGATCTGGTTTACGCTGTTTCTTTCACATATGAGTGCATGTCTTAGGAATTCTTAAATGCTCCGGGATCCCACTCATCCACTTCTCCTCTTTGTCAGCATGATGAAATGATTCTCCTTTGCCTTTCATCCCTGATGTTCATTCCATACTTTCAGCAGACCGAGTATTGTATCCTGTGTGGCTATCTCGCTTCGTATCCCCTTGTGACCAAGAAAACGCTTGCATGCCTCAATCTGTGACTCCATGCCGAATGGTTCAAAACTTATCACACCTTACCGTGCCTCTTTGTTCGAGAATCCTACCTCCTTCCCAATCACAACCAACACTCCCTTGAAGTCAGAAAGCTAGCCTAAAATCATCAACTAAGGTTGAATTAAAAGGAGAGAGCCCTCTCCGATTGCAGGTGGGCTAGAACCTGCAATAAGAAGATTGGTTTGTGGTTACCTTGGTCGTATCCCTAATAGGAGCCTAGGGACAACCTGAGTGATAAAATAATGGTGACTCCACTGGGGACCTCCTTAGATAAATCAATGCAACCAGTCTGCAGCCTTATAGAGGAAGAAACTGAATTTTGATCGGCCGACCTGTCTGGTTGCATATTTTGAGAAAAATTTCAAAGATATATTAGAAGCTGGCTCCTATGAAACAGACACGTAATACACGATCAAATCCTGATCCAAATAACCCGCCCATCGTTGGAAATCCTAATTTAATTCCTAAGATCGTCAGGAAACAAAAACAAAAAGATTTCCAGACCCTTGTTAGTCCTGAAACAGTTCAGCCAGTTGTTGTACCAACCCCTGTCAAAGTTCTAGTCCAGTTTACCCTGACTTCCTCTGGCTCATCACCCCCTTCGCCAAGTAGCTCTTCCACACCTCGACCCCATATCCATACCCCTTCGGCTACTCCCTCTTCCCCGGTTATTCCTATAATCCCCCTCACTTTAGGTGTTCCGCTCATTCTCGTCATCATGGCTAGATATGCACCATTACAACTACCTGCTAATCCCGGGGCAATGCCTCAGGACTATCAATCGAAAAT
>APFE030535497.1:228292-294953 GCA_000404065.3 Pinus taeda | reverse complement strand
GAAGAGGGCTTTGATGCTGGGAGGATGATGCTGGATCAGACAACTGGGTTGTAATTCTCCCTTCTATTTAATAAAGTTCTTTGAGTTTTCTTCCATATAACTGTGCAATTGTGAATGTTATTGTTTATGAATGTCATTGTATGTTCATTACATTTTTGATTCTGTAATGCTTATGATATAATAGATCAAGAAGCTTTGATGGTTCTTTGTTACTGTGTTTCTACAGGTACTCTCCAAGCGGGATAAGTACGGAGAGGAGTTGCAAGCTCTGTCAAGGGGGAGAGAGATCAAGCAAGGAGTTAAGCGGAAGATCCAAGTTGGTTCCTTTGTCTTTCTCTTGTCTATTATACATAGAATAAATTGCAAATTGCTTTAAACTGTTGTTTCTAGGGTAGCTGCCAAACCTAGAGGGTTAGTCGATCAAAAAGACACTAGTTTTCCCAGAAACAGACTATTCCAACAACATCTTGTCATACATTGGCCATCATCAATTCTCCACAAATTATTAGGATAGAAATATATACCAAAAAGGAAAATGTAATAATGTTAATTGATTTAGGTAGTACCCATAACTTCATCAATTACAAATTGGAAAAACTTCTCAATTGTTGTGTATATCTAGCACCAAAATTTCAAGTATTGATCATCGATGGAGGTACCATAAATTATTCAAAAAAGTGCCATATTATTAAGTTAAATATGGGAAATTATTTATTAGATAGACCCATGATTAAATACAAATGGGTGGCGTTGGTGTTGTATTAAGGGTTGAATGGTTATAATAACTGGGAACAATGGCCCTTGATTTTCAATATCTACTTCAGGAGATTTACCTTAGAAGGTGAAGAAATTGAGTTTAGAGGTATCCAATGGAAACCCTCTAAAGTGATAAGCTCTAATATCATGGCAAAATTATTCAAAAGGGAGACCATGGTGTAATTGCACAATTGTGTTAATTAGACGTTCAAACATCTATGTCATTTTCTCCAGTGTATCTCCAAAAAATTATCAACAATAATTTGAAGGTATTTGAAGAGATGACTAAAGGTCTTCCACTAGCTTGAGATCATGACTATGTTATTAATTTGAAACTTGGAAGTGTACCACCCAACATTCGGCCTTACAAGTACCTATATGCACATAAGAGTGAGATTGATCATATGGTTCAAAAAATGTTAAAGATTGGCATCATTTAACCTAGCCAAAGTGATTTCTCTTTAGTAGTGGCGATGGTTACAAAAAATGAAGGCTTATGGTGTGTGTCCATATTATAGAAAACTCAGCAAAATAATAGCCAAAGATAAGTTTATTATTCACGTCATTGACAAATTATTAGATGAATTGCATGGAGAAATTTTCTTTCCTAAGTTAGATCTCCATGCAAGATATCATCAAATCATAATGAGGCAAGAAGACATTCTCAAAATAGCATTTAGAATGTTATTTTTTGTAGCATCGGATGGTGTTATAGTCTTGAAAGTTGTTAGAGAGGCTAAGAAACATTAGGACTCCTTAACATAAAAAAATATTTCACGAAAATCCACCTAGAAATGCCTTAATTAAGTTGATTAATTAGTAACCAATTTTTTCCTAAGTCTAACTTAGGGAAAATGATTAATCAACAATAATTGATTGAGGTAAGTGAGATTTCTATAGAAAATCACACAGATCGACTAGGAAAAAATATCAGCCATTGATTAAGTTTTAATCTTGTACGATGGAGTCCCAAATGGAGATTATAAGAAGAAATTTATGGATAGATGGAGGAAGACACTTGAGATTGATTTCCTTGGGCAGTTTGATTTTCCAGAGAGAAAAAAAATTTTGTTGGAAGAGTTCAAGCCAAAGAGGGGAAGCAAAGATAGAGATGAGTAGAGACAATGAGTATGTAGGAAGTCTTCTTGTTCTCGAGAGTCAACAACAAAAGGGTCATATTTCCCAGAGAAGTTGTGTAGAGCAAACGAAAATAGCTTTAGAGGAAGATCAATTTTGCTAAAGGGAAGGGTGATTCAGTTGCAGTTGGTCTGGAAATTCTCCATAAGGCCAAGTGAATTCCTTCTAGAGGTAGAGTCAGCCATGACATCATCTTTCCAGTAGTTTTTGGGCTTAGCGAGTTGGGGTCTGTGCAAGCACTATACAAAGACTGTACGACTAGCTAGTTTTTCCAGTTATCAAAGTTGGATTAGGCATGGTGTTAAGGTATTTTCCTCAAAGATATTTTGACCAGATTATTTTGTTGATTAGATTGCCAGTGGACATCCATAGATTGTACTCAAAATTTCTCACTGCTACTCAATTATAAAAACCCTCATCTGTTGCACTGATTTTCTCACATTGGGTTTTTCCAAGGACATTTGTCCAAAAATAACCATGTTATATTTTTGTTTTTGTGTGCTAGTATTTTCTCAGCTTCCAATTTATCTTTCACAATATTTTATTTGTGAAGATTGTAGTGTGATTAATTTTTTGTTCTCGTAGAAATAAAATGCTAAATTAATTTACAGTTAGAAGAATTAATTCTAGTTGTTGCAATAGAATTTCAGTAGTGAAATTTTTGCATGGTATCAAAGCAATTTTGATCAGACGTGAAGCTCAGAAGTAGAACCAGAAAAATTGGTTGCTTAGAGGGAGCAACAAGATGATTTTTCTAGGGGTCGCGTAATGCCTAGCCATGCAATGCAAATTGTTGGGAAGTTCGATTTTTCAATGCAGGATTGGCAAACAGCAGGCAACGGCGGCAACAACTCAATAATTTTTGTTGAGCATATTCCTTGTTTGGGTGAAGGAGGGTTTTTCAGCAGTTTAATAAAGAAAAATCAACGTTGGTGTAGAAATTACGATGTAGATTTACAACTACTTATGAAGTGTTAATCAAAATCACAAGACACAAACATACTCTATTGCTCTTGGGAAATCAATTCACAATCTAGAACAATAATCTCAGACATGCCATAAGAAATAACACACATGCACGTAGTATTTTTCCTAGGGAAATCAATATTCTAAAAACCCCAATGCCTGCTTGCATTAATATGATGAATAGAGATGTATTACAATTTATTTGCTCAACTGAGCACAACCTGCAAGTGAATAACCTCTCTCTACGCATTGAGAAGCTCTAACCCAGACTTAGTCAATTTATTCCTCTACTTGAGCCCCTATTTCCACACACAGTTTGTTGAGAAATTAGGCCCCTATTATTTAGGAATTTCTTCAAAATGGCTAGGTTGAATGATGCCAATCTCTAACATTTTTTGAACCATATGATCAATCTCACTCTTATGTGCATATAGGTACTTGTAAGGGCTAATGTTGGGTGGTACACTTCCAAGTTTCAAATGAATAACGTAGTCATGATCTCAAGCTAGTGGAAGACCTTTAGTCATCTCTTCGAATACCTTCAAATTATTGTTGATAATTTTTTGGAGATACACTGGAGAAAATGGCATAGATGTTTGAACATCTAATGAACACAATTATGCAATTACACCATGGTCTCCCTTTTGAGTAATTTTGCCATGGTATTAGAGCTTATCACTCTAGAGGGTTTCCATTGGATACCTCTAAGCTCAATTTCCTCGCCTTCTAAGCAAAATCTCCTGAAAGAGATATTGAAAATCAAGGGCCATTATTCCTAGTTATTGTAACCATTCAACCCCTAATACAACATCAACGCCACCCATTTGTATTTAATCATGGGTATATCTAATAAATAATCTCCCATATTTAACTTAATAATATGGCACTTTTTTGAATAATTTATGGTACCTCCATCTGTGATCATTACTTGAAATTTTGGTGCTAGATATACACAACAATTGAGAAGTTTTTCCAATTTGTAATTGATGAATTTATGGGTACTACCTAAATCAATTAACATTATTACATTATTACAAGATGTTGACATTTTGGCAAAGGCTTGCCAAGAGGGAAGTGGCTGATAATCCCTTTCTTGCTAAGAGGGAGTGTTTAAAATGTCAGCATCTTGTTCCTCTGTCGAAATGTATTGTAGTAGCATTATCAACCTCTACACATAGACGCGTAAATGGTGATACCAGATATCTATATGCTTGGATCGATCGTGAAATACAGGATTCTCAGAGAGCTTGATGCATCTATGATTATCATAGTAGATCATAGTTGGATCCATCATGTGACAAAATAGTCCAACAAGTATCTTTCTCATCTATTTCGCCTCACATGTTGATTGACTTGCAGCAATGTATTCTGCTTCTGCCTAGCTAAGCGCGATAGATCTTTGCCTCATGCTGTACTAGGAAACCGTTATGGACCCAACACTAAAAATTAAACCTGATGTACTCTTTCGGTCCGATGAACTCCCCACTCAATCTGCATCTGTGAAGCCACACAACTTCACTCCCTCTATTTGTCTGTACCATAGTCCAAATTGGGTACTGCCTCTGAGGTACCGTAAAACATGCTTAGTTGCCTTCTAAAATAATTTGGTTGGCCTAACCATAGCTTGGCTCTTGACTGCATAACACATATCTAGTCTGGTGCCCACAAGATACATTAGTGAACCCACTAGCTGCTAATAAATGCTAGCATCCACTTTTTCACCGGAGGTGGCATCCTCCTTCCTCCAATTGGTTGCTAGAGGTGTCTCCATGGTTTTGCAACTATCCATGCAGATGCTATGAAGTATCTTATTAGCATATTTTCCTTGAGAGACAAACAACTCCTCGTCGACTTGTAATACTTCCAAATCGAGGAAGTTTTGTATGTGACCCATGTCCTTCATTTCAAATTCCCTTGCAAGGTCCTCCTTTCAAGATCTAATTAGTTTCTCATCACTAGTTAAAATCAAATCATGAACATATAAGACAATAATAAGCAATTTACCTTCTACCAAGATATGATATATGTTTGCATCCACTCCACTTTTGGTAAATCCCAAAACAATGAGATAGTTATCGATCCTAGTGTACTAAGCACGGGGTACTTGTTTGAGACCATACAACGCTCACTTGAGTCTGCACACATGGGACTCCTGAAAAAATGTCTCAAATCCTTCTGGGTTCTCGATGTATAGCTCCTCCTCAATAACCCCATTGAGAAATGTTATTTTTATAATTATCTAGTGGATCTTCCACCCCATCTGTGTAGCTAGTGCAAGAATTGATCTAATGGATGAGTACCTTGCTACAGCAGCAAAGGTCTCCTCATAGTTAATTCCCTCAACTTGAGAATGCCCTTTGGCCACAAATATGGCCTTGTACTTCTCTATGCTTCAATTTGTTGCATGCTTTACCTTGAAGATCCATCTCTAGCCCACTACTGATTTATCTGCTGGTCTTGGGACCACTTCCCAAACATTGTTCTTTACAATGGATTTGTATTCCTCCACCATTTCATCAACCCATATAAGTTGATCTACTACTTCCTTAAAAGAGGATGGATCAATCTATACAAGCTTAGCCATTATATCCATGTAGCCAGTATATTGATTAGGTGACCTTCTTTGCCTGTGTTGATTTGAAGGAGCACCCACATTCTCCCTCGCATCCTACACAAATATTTTAGCTTTCCTAGTTCTTTTTCTCCCTTCTCTGGATGGTTATACTTGAGTGGCTATCTCAACTCTCTGCTCCTCAATTTGTGGCTACTCCACAACTTCTCGAGGTTGCTACTTTGGAGCTAAAATCTCTCTTCCGGTGGGATCTAAAGCTCCTTCTCAAGAGAGCACCACATCATTTTATCCTCATTAAAATTTACGTCCCTTTGCACAAATGTCATTCTGGGGGATGGAAAGTACACATAGTAGTTGTGAGGAAATTTTATGTACCCCAAAAAATACCCCAACTCTGTTGTCGGTTCAAGCTTTGATTTGTATATGAAAACTTGAAGATTTGAACAAATTACAAGTGAAATTTTTATATGTGTTTTGGGTAAAGGATCAAGTTACAAAACACATAAACAAGTGATTTTTTAAACTTAATTAACAAGCAAAATAGAGACAAAACACCATATCAGAAACACATAACAACAAACATGATAAAGGAGTTCACTCCTCCTAGACTACATCTCCCGGTCCAACTTCCAATGTCGGGCCTCTTTCATTAAGTGCTCAAATTTGTGTTTTCATGGCTCTACAATGCTCATAATGCAAAAAAAAATGTCTCCGATGGATCCAAAACTATCAAAAACCCCCGTCTGGGTTCTTTTTGCACCTCATTTGACCAAAAACTGAGAATGTTATACCTGTTACAATTTTTTCCCAATTTTCCTAGCTAAACATCCTACAATTCGACCTAAATCTGGCTTGAGTGCCCCAAACTCGGAGTCGATGTGAAAACCTGGCCTACAATCCCACCCAATGGGTGAAAGTGTCGGACATTTAAACTATCCATTAACCCCTAGTCTTGAAAAATGCGGTCGTATGGGGGCCATGTGCCAAGGGGTCGGGACTAACTGCCCGCCCCCATCAGTCGGGCCCCCAACAGCTGGCATCATGGTCTCATGCACCCCATAGAACCTAGACCTGTTGTCCACCTATTGCGCATGCCCAAAATTCTGACGGAATTGGTCATATTGCGAGCCATAGGCCATAGGGCTGGCTCCCGCTGCAAGCGCTTAGGGGTTGGCCCCCCCTTTTACTCCACGCTCCCGATTGTATGAAGGGTCATGTGACCCAGGCTAGCCCCTATTCATTACTCTGTCGATGGTTATGCGTTGTGGTTATATGTGTGTTGAGATTGTGACCACAGGGTTGGGGCTAAGCCTTGGCCCTTGGTCCCACCCCTTGGTTCCAAGGGCACGGGGACCAGGGCTGGGGCTTAGCCTCGACCCCAACCTCTAAAGTGAATTGTGTTATAATTTAAATATAATTCAAGAACCTATGTTGTTAAGAAACATGTGTAGTGCATTGGTTGAGGCATGTGGTGCTTGTTTCTTGGTCACGAGTTTGATTCTCGTGGGTAGGTTGACCCCTTAACAAATTTTTACACCAATCTTTGGAGGGCACGTGGCTGCCTCTCATTGGCCCATGTGGCCTCCCACCATTGGCCAATAATACACATTCAACCCAAAATATAATTAGGAAATTCGAACCCACAACATTAAAAAAAAAAATTATGAGCTAATAAAATTCAAATTTTTGGACCAATCAGGAGTGGCCACTGACCCAAAATGAATAGTCACCCTGCTAATTTTGTAAATTTTTGCTTGTTTGAGAATTCGATCAAAACACGATATCGAGAGCATACGATATTGGTCTTGAGTGAAACGAGTTGTGTTGGATTTAGGGCGACAAGGTCTTCACATTGGTACATGTTTCGATCACTTTTGAACACTTTGAATTTTGAGCACTAAACTAATCCCTTGGATCACTCCTCCCATTGGAAGCTTTTGGACCTCCAAAATCTCCTTTTCAATTAAGAAACAGATGAGGGTATAGTTCCCTCACCTTTCCAATTTAAACCCATTTGGCTTTGTTTATTTTTGTTGCTTTAAGCTCCTCATGAAGGTACTTCACTTTTGAAGTCTTTGTCTTTCTATCAAAGATAATACCTTACTACAATTCTTCAAGATGTTTAGATGAGAAAACATTTGTTAAAGAAATATGAACATTCTCCCCTCGATCTTAAATTAAAGAAGACTTACTCAATTTCAAGTTCACTTCACCTTGAACATTGTAGTCATAATGATGCTTAGCATGTCTAACTTTGAACTTGGTTTGACTCTTTACTAAATGTGATCACCATGACCATGCACCATTCTCCTCAAAGCCAAAAAATTATGAAACCCACAAGAATATATTTTAGAACCAATGTCCCATTTTTCAAATAGCTTTTGCATCTGATTTTTTACCCCTTCATTCTTTAACACTAGCATCTTGTCCATACAAATGTTCAAAAATGATGCATCCTGTTGCAAATGAACTTCAGGATGTTTTCCTCTATTAGAAGGCAACATGTTAGACTCTTGAAACATCTTATCACATGGATTAGCAACCTCAACGAAATCAGATTTCAAACTTGATTCATATCCTTGAAAGACTTTAGATTCATCAACATCTTTATGTTTAATCATCAACAATGTAAAATTATGACTAGCATTTACAAACCTCTACATGTGTCCAACATTCATGAGAGATGAATTCAACTTCTTGCTATGTGCTCTAACAATGTACTCAATCCCATCTTTAAACAAGTGATACTTGTTCTGATGGCGATGAAAGATGGCTTTCCTGTCATATAAGTATGGGCTTCCCAGAACAATCCCACAAATGTCAAGTGGTACCACATCAAGTTCTATCTCATCAACAAAATTTGCGGTGATGAAAAATCTAAGTATGAATTTTCTTGTCACTTGCAACTTGGCATTGTCACATACCCAACCCAAAGGATAAGGTTTAGGATGAGGAATGGTTTCCACATTTAGTTTCTTGACAATATCTTCTGAAATGAGGTTTTCTTGTGAACCACTATCAAAAAAAGTATCTATCTTGTTTTGTTTTGTGATGATTCTAATATGGAACAACTCTATTCTTTGTCTTTCATTTTGTTTTTCAATGGGTTTGCTAGAAGAACTAGTACTTGCAATTGAATCCTTACCTTTCAATCCCATGGCTATGACTTTTGTTTCATCTCCGAAATCAGATCCTAGATCTTTTTTTGTAGTTGCATCAATCTTTTCTTTCTCCTTGTTATTAAACATTTTGGGTTTCATCTCATGATGAAGTTTCCAACAGTGGTCTTCATCATGGTCTTCTTTAGAACAGTGTTTACATGTGAGCTTTTCTCTTTCTTTCTTGACTGAAGCATTCTTTTTATCCTTGCCTTTAAACTTCCCATTTCCTTTTTCTCCAAACTTGAATGAATTCTCACTAGTTTCTTCAAAAACAATTTTCCCTCTTTCCTCTTAATGAGTTGTCTGTACACAAACTTCATCTAGTTTTGCCGGGTTAAACATGAGAATGGTGTGCCTCAAGTAACTATGTAATACTCCAATGTATTTGAGCATAGTATCTTGAGAGGACAAATCTATACTCAAAACCAAATCTCTTTTTCTAAATTCTCGAGTATAACTTTGCACATTTTTCCCCTTATCTCGTCTAAAGTTTTGACAATCCATGATAGCTTTTTGCATGTATGTTAATGGATAAATTTCCTTCTTATTGAAACAACAAAATCATTCCATGTCCTCTTGATTTTTGGCTTCCCACCAAATTAGTGTTGTGCCTTCCAATCTAAGAGAAGCAAGTTGAATCTTGGTCTCGTCATCTTTAATCCTGTGTATCCTATAATACTTTAGTCTAACGAGCCCAATTATCTAATTTCTCAACATTTACCTCCCCATGTACATAGGCAATTCAAACTTTATATCAAGCTTAAGCAAAGGAGTTTTATCCATTACCTTTTGGAGAATTTGGAGGTGTTTGTGAAAGGGTAGAAGAAGTAGAAGATGAGGATGAGGATGTAGGTAAAGGTGGTGTTTTGTCACCATTCCCTCCTTTCCCTTTTGGAGGCTTGTCTCCTTTTCCTCCATCTCCTTTTAGAGGCTTTGAGCTCTCTCCATACAACCTTGAATTCCTCTCCTCATAAAGAACCTTTACCATTTCAGACATCTCAAAGAATTTTTTTATGAAAGTTCTTTCATCTTTAGGCATCCCTTCAGGACCTTCTTCATATGCCATGACTATTGAAGCTTGAGGTGTGTTTGTTATCCTTGAAACAATTTGAGATCTTGGCTCCACAAGTTCTCCTTCTCCTCTTTTAAGCTTCAACTTTGTGAGCATAAAAAAAAACACTTGAAAACAAAATCAAACCTTCACAATAACTTGATGCTCTGATACCAAAATGATCTATATATGAAAACTTAAAGATTTGAACAAATTTCAAGTGAAATTTTTATATGTGTTCTAGGTAATGGATCAAGTTTAAAAACACATAAACAAGTGCTTTTTAAAACTTAATTAGCAACAAAAATAGAGATAAAAGACCATATCAGAAACAAATAATAACAAACATGATAAATAAGTTCACCCCTTTCCTAGGCTAAATCTCATGGTCCAACTTCCAATGCAGGGCCTCTTTCATTAAGTGCTCAAATTTGTGTTTTCATGGCTTCACAATGCTCACAATTCAAAAAAAATGTCACCAATGGACCTAGGACTGTAAAAAACCCCCATCTGGGTTCATTCTGCACCTCATTTGATCAAAAACTGAGAAATTTATGTCTGTTACAAAATTTTCCCATTTTTCCTAGTTAACCATCCTATAATTCGGTCCAAATGTGGCTTGAGCGCCCGAAACTCGGAACTGAAGTGCAAACCTGGCCTATAATCCCACTTGATGGGTAAAGTTGTCGGACAGTTAAACTTTCCATGAACCCCCTAGTTCCAAAAAATGTGGTCGTATGGGGGCCACGTGCCTAAGGGCTAGGGCTAATCGCCTGCCCCAGCCAGTCGGTCCCCTAACACCTAACGTCATGGTCTCATGTGTCCCATAGAACTTGGATCTAGTGTCCACCTGTCACGCACGCCCAAAACTCTGATGAACTTGGTCATTACGGACCATAGGCCCTGGGGCTGGCTCCTATTGTAAGCACCTAGGGGTTGGCCCGCCTTTTACCCTGCACTCCCGGTTGTATGAAGGGTCATGTGACCCGGGTTGGCCCCTATTCATTACTATGTCGATGGTTATGCATTGTGGTTATATGTGTGCTGGGACTGTGATCACGGGGCTGGGGCTAAGCCCTAGCCCTTGGTCCCACCCCTTGGTTCTAAGGACACGGGGACTAGGGCTGAGGCTTAGCCCCGACCCCAACCTCCAATGTGAATTGTGCTATAATTAAAATATAAGTTGATAACCTATGTTGTTAAGAAACGTGGTGTAGCGCGTTGGTTGAGGCATGTGGTGTTTGTTTCTTGGTCGCGGGTTTGATTCTTGTGGGCAGCTTGGCCCCTTTAAAAAAATTACACCAACCCTTGGAAGCCACATGGTTGCTTCTCATTGGCCCATGTGGCTTCCCACCACTGGCCAATAATACATAATCAACCACACAATCAGCCCAAAATATAATTAAAAAATTTGAACAAACAACATTAAAAAAAAATATGAGCCAATAAAATTTGAATTTTTGGACCAATCAGGAGTGCCCAAGTGGCAACCTGCCACTAGCCCAAAATGTACAGTCACCTTGTCAAATCTGCAATTTTTTGCCTGTTTGATAATTCGAGCAGAACACGATATCAGGAGCATACGATATCGGTTTTGAGTGAAACGAGCTATGTTGGATTCAGGGCGATGAGATCTTCGCAACGGTATATGCTTTAATCACTTTGGAACACTTTGAATTTTGAGCACTAAACTGATCCCTTGAATCAAGCTTCTTCCTTGATTCTTTGGAGACATGGTAGTAAACAAAGGCTCCAAAAATGCTAAAGTGTGACACATCTAACTTTCTCCCCGAGAAAGCCTCCTCCAGTGTAATCATGCCTAGAATCCGATGAGGACTTTGGTTATGCAAATAGGTTGTTGTGTTGCATGCCTCTACCCACAAATGCAGTGGTTGGCCTTGGTCATGCAACATCACCCTCACTGCTCCCAAAATGCTACAGTTCTTTCTCTCATCCACCCTATTATGTTGTGGGTTGTGGGGTGCTGTCAACTCTCGTTGAATGCCTTCTTTTGCACATACATTTTTAAATTCATTCGACACGTACTCACCTCCATTAT
The DNA here is from genome assembly GCA_000404065.3 of Pinus taeda. Taxonomy (NCBI): domain Eukaryota; kingdom Viridiplantae; phylum Streptophyta; class Pinopsida; order Pinales; family Pinaceae; genus Pinus; species Pinus taeda. The sequence continues at coordinate 283,251 of APFE030535497.1, read as the reverse complement.
TTCTTTTGAGAGCCTTCATTTTATTTTTGGTTTCTTTCTGAACCAATGCCTTGAATTCTATGAACTTGGAGAATGTCTCATCTTTCTTCTACATGAGAAAATCCAACACTTCCATGAGAAGTCATAAATAAAAATGACTAAATATTTGTTCTTGGAAGTGGAGGTTGTTGATAAAGGCCCACAGACATAAAAGTGGATCCTTTCAAGGACTGCATGTGGTTTTTTTTCCTGATCATGTAAAGTGGATTTTGTGTACTTCCCTAAGGTACACCCTTTGCATGCATCCTGCTTCTTAAGTTCTCTTTTGGGGATGCTTATGGTTATTTTATGCATAATCTTCAGGGTGCCATGATGCAAATGGCCAAGTCTTTTGTGCCAAAGTTCACCAACATTACGACTTTGCACCTTCTCTGCCTTAGTGCTTGATGCATCACAATCTTCCACATCTAGCTTATACAAGTTCTTCACACAAACCCCGATCTGCTTCACCTGTCCCGTGGCTATGTGTCTCAGGAATGCCTTTCCCTTTTTGAATATCACATCATAACCACGTTCTTCCAAAATTGCAACAAACATGAGATTTTTCTTGAGGCCTAGATAAAACATGACATCCTTGAGTTTGAGAGGGGACCCTAACTCCCTTCCATCGTCTCCCATCTCGATGAGCATTTAAAAATCTTCATCCTCCAGTTCAATAAAAAAATCTCTACACCCTGTCATGTGGAATGATGCACCTGATTCCAAGTACCATACGCTCCCCGTCACTGTGCTGGCCATGCATGCGATGAGGGTAAAGTCAAGCTTGAACTGTGAAGCTAAAGCTTCACCTGTTGCTCCTCCTGTGGTATTCTTGCTTTGCTTTTTGTGTGGACACTTCGTGGCATAGTGCTTGAATTGATGACAATTGAATCATTTAATTTTGGACAAATATTTCTTCTTGCACCCTTGGCTGGATTCTAGTTTGGTTTGAGATTTCTTCCCTTTTCCCTTCTTTCCCTTTCTAACCAATGTAAATTTTTCTTCATCCTCGCCCTTGGATGAAGTCCCATCTCTAGTATTCCGCCTTATTTCCTCCTATACCAAATCAGACCATAAGCGTTTCCAATTTGGTAGTTTCTCCCTCTCGTTCATTGAATCTTTTTAGTTAAGCCAACTCTTGGGAAGGCCTAAAAGGGATAGGCTTACCAAGTCATCTTCTGCAACATTAACACCAACCCCGTCAAGTTCATCACAACATTGTGTGAACCTACTTAGATACTGTGGAATAGTGTCATTCTTCTGCATCTTGATATTTCAAAGTTTATGCTTGAGTTCCGACTTCCTATGGTCACTACTGTTCTCGAACAATTATGTCATTGCTTTCCACATTGCGAACAAAGTTTCTTTTCCATGGAGATTTTATACAATGTGATCTCATACTCCCTCCAATATTATTCTCCTTGCCTTGGCTACATCTTTCTTCCATTGAGCTAGGTCTTGGACATCAACTGATGGTGGTTTTAGAATGTCTGTGTTGACATATTCTAGCAATCCATTGTCATCCAATATCGCCTCCATGCAATCTTTCCATGCGATGAAATTAGAACTACCTTCCAAGGCATAATCTAGCCTCAACCCATTGAAGTCATATTCCCAACTCTTAAGAGATCCTGCTACACCGACCTGCAAATTTGAGCCTCTGGAGAAACAATTTTGAAATTTAGGCTCTAGTGCGAATCGAGCTCTGATACCATTGTTGAGCCCCAAACTTGCATCTTTCCTACACATTTTTCTAGCTTCTTTCCATTTACCTGAACCTCCTAAGCTATCAATAGTATTGCATAGTAGTTATAAAAGAGCATTTAAAGTGGTTTCTTGACTGTCTTTGTGTTGCTGTTTGAACTAGATTTTTGCTTATGAGCTGTGGAATCTTGTCACTTTCCGCAGCTGGTTCAACTTTCCACAGCTGTTTTGTTAAAGTCTACATTGCAGGTGTCATAAGGCAGATCGAGCCACATGGGCAAGCTGGAAATGATGTGGCCATGGTTCAGGTCCCATTAGTCCAACTGGATTCGTCAAAGGAGGCTGTAGTCAAAGGGGGTCAAGCGATGGTCAAACAGGAGAAGTCCTATAGCAACAGGACTACGTTTCAAGCACGTGAAGACTTCTGTGACCGTTTCCAGATTTTTGGAGGCACGCTGACACCTATAGGCTAACCACGATGTGGATCCAACAACCGTTTTTAATAAGATTGCCTAATCTCGGCGACCATGCTGCTAAATCCATGGACATTGCCCTTCACGTGTCCTTTGTTCATGTAGTTTTCTAGAAATACAGTTATGAAACCTTTGTTATAAATAACGCGTTCTAATACGCATAGTAGCTAGCTTTTGATATGTAATTTTTGCTGTTAAGAACCACTGTGCCGTTACACTAACTTATTGTTGTAACCCTGTTTCGAGATATATATAAGAAGACTCTGTTTTCCATGTTTGCGGGAACGTGATTTTGAATTGATCATCTGTTGGCCGAGGTTGCAGAGGGCCCCTGCACACCGAGGTTTCATTTTCTTTGATTGTTGTATAGTCTTTATGGATCATTGCTTCATTTTCACTGCATATGTTTTATGATTATTCATTTGTGTATATATTTCTAACATGTCATTGTTGTTCATGATTTTACAAGTCTTGTTTAACGCTGAACAGTGTGTGCAGGTTTCAAGATAGAATAGGCAGCCCGAGCATTTGCATATAATTTTCATAATGACTAGTGATATGGAATTGATCCTCTACTGATTTTGTTTTTCCTACTTTCTTTTAATTCCAGTTCTGTTTGGTTGAGTTTAGTTTTGATTATTGCTTTGTTAAGTTAGTTAGAAATCAACTTGCTCATTTCATTGATAGTTTCCTCCGAAAGCCATAGCGAGACTACTGGCGAGGGATTGAAATATGGATGATGTAATTTGATTTTAGTTTTACTTTCTTTGCAATCTTTGATTTCTTTGAGTGCAGTAGCTTAAATCAATTTTTTGTATTTAGGTAGTAGCAGAGATGATAGTTTCATAATCAGTAGTTCATCAATTACTTGTTTTAATTCGCAGCATCTTTTCATTCTTGATTCAAGTATTATTTTTTTACTAGTATGTTCTAAGAAGTCTTAAGTTGTGGGAATCCTTACAAAGGACATAATTGCCTTAAAACGTATAACCAGACTTGCCTTCTAGAAATTTAGGAATCATAATTCCATAAACAATGATAAAAACCCCCAAAACAACATAAAAATAAAAAACGACAAAAGTAAGAAATAGGTTATCTTGCACATACAGTGTGCCACACTTCGTCAGCTTATGAATCCCAGATTCAAAATTAATGTAGCAATTTAGGACACACTAAATTGACCAAACAACCATGTAGAAATTACGATGTAGATTTTCAAATTCTTATGAAGTTTTAATCAAAATCACAAGACACAAACCTAATCTAATGCTCTTGGGAAACAATTCACAGTCTAAAACAATAATCCCATACATGCAATAAGAAATAACACACATGCACACAACATTTTTCATGGGGAAAGGAATCTGCTAAAAACCCCATGCATGCTTTTATTAATTTGATGAATAGAGATGTATTGCAATTTATTTGCTCAACTGAGCACAATTTGCAAGTGAATAACCTATCTCTCTACTCACTAAGAAGCTATGAACCAGAATTAGTCAATTTCTTCCTCTGCTTGAGCCCCTATTTCCTTGATCAATTCCTTATGAAATTAGGCCCCTATTATTTATGAATTTCTCCAAAATGAATTGGTGCAGTTCCTCAAGTTGATCATCAGGGTACATGCAACACATGTACACTCCATAATAGTCTACAACTGATGTTGCACTACCTTGGAATCTCCACCTCAATTGGGTAACTCAAATTCTTTGCATGCACTAGCTATTTTGGATTGATTAATTAATTAACTGGATGCTTACTGAGTTAGACTGAAGTGAGACTACAAAACTGACCTTCCACTAGTTCCTCCAAAAGTTGGAACTAGTTTAACTGAACACAACTTAATATAATCAAATTATATTGCTACAAATTAGAAATCATTCATTCTTAACTAAACTCAAGCCATCCAACTCAAATTAACTGAGTTAACTGAGTGACAATATCCATGTCACTTCAGTTAACTACCTCCAAGATTTTTGCTAATGTATAAATTCTAATTTTCTCAATTTAATCAAGGAAAAATCAAATTGAGAATTTCTTACTACATTTTTCAACAACTGCATGGAAGAGAAAGTGCACACACATAGGGAAATTTCTCTTAGAGGGTTTCTATTTTAGAAATCCAAATTTCCAGTTCTAACTAACAGTTACTGCGATCAGATTGTCTCACTCCAAAAGGGAGTGCGAATATAAAATTTGGCAACCAAACAAGTGAAAGAGTGAGTTTTTCATTCCAATTTCAGAGATGGCCACAACTGGGCATAGAGATAAGGATAGGTTGGTGGAGCCTCCAACTTTGCCATATGGAAGGCTAAGATATCCTTCCTATTAGATGAATTCATCCTAGAGATCTATGCAGATAATGTTGTGGCGTATCAAACGATGCAGATTAGCTCAAGGAATATAGGAAAGAGATGGAAAAAGCGAAGAAGATGGTTTGGATGGACTTTGGGACCATATAGTCTCACATATATCAGCAAGAAATATGACCAAGGAGATGTGAGATGCTCTTGCTCAACTATATCAGAATCCTTCCGAGCAGTGGAAGATGTTCCTGTAAGAGAAGTTGAGAAACATCAGGATGCAGAAGAGTGAAGATATAGATCCCTTATGTTATAGGCCATTTTGTCACATTTTGTCAATAGGCATGCTAACTAGATCAATCAACATATTTTTACCCCTTATCATCATCCTTGCACAAATCCTTAAGCATGACTCTCCCTAATCCCAAAGTTTCTACCTTTAACTGCTTCATTTTAGTGATTTTAAGGCCCAATGCACCCTGACCCTTTAAGGGACTGCATTCATGAGAAGGTTGACCTTCTCTGGACCTACGCTGATCACTAGCAAGTTTCCCCTTATTGCGAGTGCATTGATTTTAGAAATTCAGGAAAAAAAAGAATCCCAAAGCTTCCTCTTCTAGAAGCTTCCAGGAGTTGTTATAACTATTTACCTTGGATGAAGTCTCGAATCCTATCCTATCCTACCTTGGAGATTTCATGCCTTATCCCTTGAGCTCATCCTCCCATCAAGAGTGGATCTCAAGTCTAGATTGGTAAATGGATAAGAATTCCTAGCCTACCATTCTCTTCTATATATTTATTGCCATCCACAGGCTAGGGGTTGGCTTTTGGAGATAGATTCTACCCTCATGTTGTTGTTGTGAGATTCATTATTCCATGCATTAGGGTGACATAGAGATACACTTTGTGACAAGGAAGGACAAGTCAACTTAGAGGAGCTCTTCTACAAGATCAACTCTATATTTGGTTGTAATTCTCTTCATTTCTATTAATACAAAGAGTTCATTGTTTTCCTATATGTGTTGTTATGATTTCATGTATTTCAATACCATGCTTATCTATTGAATGAAGTGATTGGATGATGCTACATAGATGTCGTAGATCTTTGGATTATTTTGTCTGATTTGCAGGTTCTAATTATAGTGATCGAATCTAGGATTGGAGCATACAAGCTATGAGAGGAATGGGCCTTACGATAGATTCTAGGTAGGCTTCATCCCGTTCTCTATTTACTTTAAGAAAAACATTGGTTTTTTTGCTTTCGTTGTTCTAGACTAGGACACCCTGTCTAGGGAAGATACTTTTATCTGCAGTCATAGATTTTGTATAACAAATTGGTAACTCCATTGGCGATCAATTTGTTCCCTTGGCAGTTTCCTTGTCCTTAGTGCTTGTTTTATCTCTTCTTTGGACCTTCAGTCTTACTCAATGAAGAATAGACTTAGGAAGAACTTTCATTGAGTTTCAATTGCAATCTTTGTGTCATAACCTTACATCCCCTAATCAACGCTCCCTTTGGTCTTGTGATAGAGCGTTGCAATGCTTCTGAGCCTTCTTTGTGCCTACGTTGTAGAGCATTGATGCCCCTTTAACACCTACATTGGTCCTTGTTCATGCAAGAAATTTCTTTTATTTGATTTTATCTTTGTCCGACTTTGTTCCAGCTGCTCTTCCTTGAGTCCCTAAGTGTCTTGTGGTCTCTAAGAAGCCTCCATTTGGTTTTCTTTTGGTTTTGAGTGCCTTTGATAAGGATTTGTTTAGATTTTCCTTTGTTCTTATCATTAGGTCATTAGAAAACTAATTTGTTTGATCCTTAAGTGCTCGAACGAATTGGTGTTTTAGTCATCATTCTAAAAAGTTTGCTTTTATCAATGATTAGATGTGCATATTACTTTTCATCATATTTGAGAATTAAGTGGAATTGAAAGGAAAAATCTCTTTGCATTGACATATAGGGTCTTGTGTGTGCATCAATATTGGAACAATTGCATTAAAAGGGAATTGCACTTAGTGTATTGTTTGTTGCATTTGTATGTTGCATACTCTTTCTCCTTTAGATAGATTTTTAGTGAAAGTGAAAGATTTCATTTCTTCATGCTTGCTTGATTTTTTGGGAATTTAGGTGACTGAATCAAACTAAGGAGAATTTGTAACAATAACGCAAACATTTAGAGGTCCACGCTAAAGACGTGTTCTGACTTTGTTAAACGTAGGAGTTGTTGTTTCTTTCTAGCATTGTATTCCAGGGGTGATATCTCGTTCCACATGTGTATCTGTATGAGATCATACTCTACATACCTTTGGTTATATTGGACGATGCTCCATGCATTATAAGTATATGGGAATGCTCTCATTGAACGGTTACACATTAGATAACACTACTACAGACTACACTTCCACATATCATTGAGTATATTTCAGAAGTCCACCATAGGTTTCTATCCTCGCCATAGGTAACCGAGTCGGCTGCTTTGTATACTGTGATACACCGATCACAAACTTCAGGGAGATTTCTTGCATGTACATTAATTCCTTGGTTCGCCAAGGTGTATATTGCAGTTCACGGTTGCTTGGCAAACCTTTTGCTCAATTTACTCCTTTTATTTATTTATTTTTGTGTTAATTGTTAAAATTTATTAATCCAACGTGGAAGAACAAACACCTTTTCCTTGTCATTCGTGTAGAATGCAAACTAAGCCTCCTCTTCCATCAATGTTAGCTCCTGACCATCATCAGAAGCATAAGAAAACACAAACTACCAAATCATGGACTTCGGGTACTACTTTTGGTCCTCCTCCTGAAATTGATCCACCATAATCATCCTTCCCTTTGAGCTCTAAGCTTGAGGTTACATCTTCTCTTCCCGGTGAATCTGACATAATTGAAACAGAAGTACCTGAATCCTTATTTCCTGAGGTTATTGAACCCAATTTTACTGAATTAAATACCTTATTGCCGAATATTATTCAACCTAAGTTATCTCAACCATCTTCACCTATTACTTCGAGACCTTCCCTTTCTCTTCCTTTATCTCAAACACAATCACCGACTATATATCATGGACCCAATGATGAACCCCTTCCACCTAGTCTTGTGAGTATTGAAGAGATCCGACAGGAAGAACCTCATCCCTCTACTCATGTTCATTTGAGGGGAATTCATATTTATTAGACTTATCCTCTTCCTCCTCTTTAGGCTCCATCTCAGCCTCCTTTACTAAATTATGTTCCTTTCAGTTCACCCTTGAGTTTTTTGCAATAATCATATTTGGGATTGTTAACCATGACTGAATCCGCGATGGTTTCCCAGCCTGCTGCTTTAGTTGAGACAACCACTTTTGCTTCCTCATCCATGTTTTTGACTGTTGGTCAGTAGATTTGCCTGTTTTTACCTGTTTTTATCCACTCCACCTTACCCATTTCATATCTTTTTGCAAGGTTAATTCATGTCTCAACAATGAAGGTATGATAAATTGGCATGTCTTTTTGAATCTGATTAATGAAACGTATTCCTAAAGGGAATGTTGCCTATGCTGCTTGCTAACTAAAGATTTGCTGCAGAATCGAGATAATGATGACAAACAAGCTACAAATTAGCGCACGAGTGTTGATTAGCTGGCAACGTTATTCTGGAACAAGCGCTGCAACAATGTTTAACCAAGGAGAAGGTGATGGATTAATATCATTTCTATCTTTTGCATTTTATTTATGCCTTGACGATTATTGTATATTTGAGGGAAGACAGAGCTACCGAATCTTTGAGTTTGTTAGGACTATTTTTGTAACAATGCAATGTATAAGTAATGGTTAAGGAGGCAGAAATGCAGACTGGCTCTGAGAAGTGTAAAAACATAATTTATTGTATTTCCTTTTGATTAATGCAATTCTGATTTCTTGAGCATTGAATAATCTTCAATATTTTGCCACAACCCTGATTGGAGAGTCAGGCCCACTCTCCTCATCAGATGTTGTTGGATTAGTTATGTGTGTAGATTTATGTTGGTTGTGTTCGCTTTGCTTTATTATTATAATGATTTATTGGCTGCATTAGTATGAATTTAGATTGTTGTTACTATTATTTTCTTGTTGTTCTTCAATTATTATGCTTGATTGACTGCTTAATATTGGGTAGTGAACATGTGGCCTGCATAGAATTTGCATGGTAGCCTTGAAACAATTAATGAGCCCCGAGTTGAAAATTATTTTGGGGAAGAGTGAATTCCATAATTCGTATTTGAACACCAACAATGACGTCACCAGAGTCACATATGTATGGTAGCCTGTTCGTCCCACCTGGTTATCAGTCATTGTCTGGTACATTCTCTGGTGCGACATCCAGTCCCTAGACCTCTCCCATGACATCTATTTCTGGAATTTCGTCTGGAACTTCTTCAATGATCACTATGTAGTATGCTCCTTCTCCTCCACCTATAGCTATAATAAAAAAATAGGTTGGTCCTTATGTTAGCAGATACCTTTAATAACCCAATTCTCCTTATATTGGGTACCCTTCACCTAGTGGGAAGTTGCCTCCATCATCCCATCCTCCTTTGGTAGGGGGAATCTTGTTGTCGGTATGCCACAAATTATTGCTTCACCTTATTTGAATCCTCCTTATTCTAGTTTGGTTGCTAATGTTTGGAAACCTACTTTTCTAGTCCAACTTGGTTCGGTTGTTAGTACATCCATGCATTCTGAATCTATGCCATTTGCATCCCAAATTCCTACCTTTCAATCTATACTTCAACAAGCTAAAATCAATGTGAGCCAACCTTTATAGACTGTCACTATGACTCAATCTATTCCAACGATATCTGATACCTCCCAGATCCCGTATAATCAACCTCTATAAGGTGCCTCATAGTCTCAACTTCTTGGACAAGGTATTCCTCAAATATCAGTAGGACAAACTGCATATGGTATGGCACAGCCTCCACCAACTCCGCCTTATGTTCGAATGATGCAAAATCCCAGGGGACATCAGTATCATACTTTTCAAGATATCCTTAAAGTGCCTTATTAAAGCCGACAAGTCCAAACCCAACCACTTCAACATATGCAAGGTTATCTTGGATCTAGACAACAAGGATATGTGTACACTGGTTATCAGAATCCTCCCTATCCTGGTACCCAGATTCCTCTTTATCAAAATCCTCCTTATTATGGAACCTAGATTCTTGTTGCCATGCTATTCCACCCTATCCAAGCTATCCTGATCCATATTTTAGTAGGCAAATACCTTTTGTGGAAACTCTTGAACTGCCAAATTTGACTTGGCTCACGAATGATCTTATTGCTCATTCTCCTTTCTAGTTGATAATTCTTACTAAATTGCCTTATGATATCCCAAAATTCAACGGGAATCCTAGAGAATACCCATCCACATATGTGATGACTTATCATGAGTGGTTTTCTTCGAACTCCCTGAATGATGATTCCATTCGATTATGTCTTTTTCAATGTACACTTACGGGTTCCACAGTTAAATGGTATATTGAATTACCTAGAGCTTCATTCAATAATTTCAATTCTTTAGCCACAACATTCCTAACACATTCCCAGTATCCCATACGATATGAGACTGGAATGGAACTTTTCACCAACTTTAAACATAATAAAGCTACTCAGGTTTCTAATCATATTCATGAGTGGTGACGTTGTTTTCGGTTGGACTTATGTTCCTAAACAATTCTTAGCGGAATTATTCATTAAATTTTTGTTTCCATCAATCATAGAAGATGTAGCTAAGGGTGGAGTTGTGACTGAAGAGCAAGTGATTTCTCATTCCTAGTATTTGGATCTCATCTATACCCAATCTAGCATGTTTTACGAGAAAATACCAAACCCTCTAAGACCCTCAAACACTATTCCTCAACCTCATGTGGGATTCATTAGGAGATCAATACCATACCACGTGCATTCATACTGGGGAATATATTTTAGGAAAAAAATGACATAATATATTGTGGGATATATAAGGGGTAAAGGGTTTTTATATTGGCGGGAATAAAAAATGGAGCTCAAAGTGAAATAAAAAAATATAAAGGGGTATAAAAAATGTTAATGAAAAAATGGATACCTACAATATCTAGTGAAAGTAGGGGTTTTTTAAATTGGGAAGGTGTATTGGGTTCGTATTGGTAGGGGGTTAAATAATGTGATTTTTAGAGGTATTTTCCAATATTTAGTCAAATTAGGGGTATTTTTTAGTATACCACGAATGTAAGTGATATGTCAAAGGTTCATTGAGTGAATCCCCCATGCTCAACCTCCTGGTAAAGAATCACATGCTGCTAATGGCATGATTGGTTATGCTAGTTCACAATCTAAGAGTAACCCACATGGTATTGCTCCTACAACTTCCAAAACCCTCCATCCAATCCTCGTGCAAATTCTACTTATAAGAGCAATAACACTCAATCCAATAAAGGTAAATCTCAACAACAACCAGGAAGTAAGAAGAAAGGTAAAGGAGAGAAGAAGAAAGGTTCTCCTCTGCAGGATAAACAAACAAATTAGTCCTTTGATGAGAAACAAAAGTCTCGCTTCCATGTTTGAATTGTAACAAGGAGAACTTTACTTGTGATTGTCCTCATCGGGAAGAATTGAGGCAATTTCTAAAATCCTTTACTTCTCCCGCTAGGTTGATTGACCTGTTTCCCAAACAAGAGACTCACATGGTTGCTCAGGACCCTACTTCCTCTAACTTGGTTTTAACGCTTTCCTCTGTAAAGTCGAAATATGATGTTATGGTGGCTACTCAAAGTAAAGACTATGGTAACGTGAATCCTATGAATGGTATGGCTAATGATCAACCTACCAGTTCGACTCCATCTCTATCGGATCCTTCTCCACCTACGATTTTGTTGAGAAATGGAAACAAGAAATTCCAGTTTAATTTTTCCTTGAATTAAACTATTAATTAAATTCGAATTCTATTCTCATAGCAACATAAAATAGTTAAATTAAGTCTATTAAACTTACTTAACTTAGGAAATTTGAGTTGGAACTATTTTGGAAGTCATGTATATGTTCTCCCTACCTTGTAGGAGTTGAGTGTGAGTTAATTGTGAGTTGTAAAATAGAAGACTCAGCTTCATGAGTCAGTTCAATTAAATTAGTTCTAAAACTGATTGAGAGAACTATTAGTGAGTTAACAGTCAGTGGTGACATTAATGAACTCCACCACTGCTACTCTAGTTAATCGAATATTTACTCATCAGAAACTCATGCATGGCGATTCTAAGAAAGATCCAGTTGAGACTAGAGTGTAGGGACAATGTTCTATTTGTTTTAGATTTTTTTAGTTGCATTAATAGTGCATGTAATCAGGAACTGATCCTTGAGGGATTGTGATTGATGGAATAGTTCATAGGTTCAAAATGCGCAATGGTAAGCATCATCAGGGTCATCACTTTCAGTGTGGTGGTCGAATGTGGTCTTACATCAGCAAGGCAAAGTGGATAAAGATTAGGAGAGTGAGGGAGCTCTACCCTCACCCGGTCTCTGCTTGAAATCAAACTTTTGTGGTCCAAAACCTTTCAAGTGGAGAGGATTGATCAAGGAGGATCACATCAGATCAGTTGCACATTGTTCAGTTCATCGTCAATGTTCAATTCATCATCAATGTTAAGTTTATCCAGTGTTAATTAAGTTCTTCATGGTGTTTCGGTTCATGGTTATCGTCATGGTGATTATGGGCGTCATGTGGTGTTTAATTTCGCATTGTGACAAAATTATGTAAATGGGTTTTTTTCATTAAATGTAAAGCGTTAGTCCTAAGACTAGGTGTTTATCCTAAGTGGAAAAGGATTAAACAAAATATTTTAGTACTAAACCCTAAACCTAAGTCTTAAATTCTATATTTAATACCTAAAAACTAAACCTAATCCACTAAACATTAGTCCTATGGTTCAAAAACCCACTCGGACTATGTTTAAAAATCAAATATAATGCAAAACATAACACACAACCCCTAATCGCAACAGTTAAGCAACATTAGAACCGCGAGGAGTTAAGGGTTGCATGTGAACAGGCGGAGGTTACCACAGTCCCTAAACTGTGGTGGGCAGGTTAACGTGGTGAAAATCGTAAGGACACCGAAGCATGTGAACAGACTTACCACCATGGGGAAGACTATGAATGTGTTAGAGGTTGTTAACAGGTTACCACAACCATCAGAGGTAGGTTGTCACATGAAACCATCGGAGCGCACAGCAAGCAGGAACTGTCGGAGGATGACCGCGGAGGTGGCAGCATGCGGTTAGTCTGCGACATTCACATGCCAGCAATTAAGTTGTTCCGCACTAGTAGTAGACTGCTAGGGGTCAAGTTATAACATAAAGTCTATTTTGGGTTTTTTTACGTTGGTTTGGCATAAATATAATTCTATCACCATGTAACCACTACCTAAGGTGTCAACTAATCACAAGACCGAGCTCCAAACCTTTAATGCAACTACATACATACCTATATGAGCTTAAGAGGCATCAAATGCACCCTGAGTGTTATAAATTCATCATTTTTATCATGGAAAAGCATTAGAGCGATTTTGAAGTCTTGTAAGCAGATGCTGATCTAGAGAGGAAGTTTATTGATTTGAGTGTATCTTGCTCGTCTGGAGGTGGAATTGGGAATCGAGATAGGCATTAGAAAGTTAGGAGAGAGAGATTTCCATTGATAGAGACCAGAAGTTCCTATGTGCACATTCAGTCAAGTATTTTTTTTGTGTAAAGACCTCTTTCGATCAATCATAATAAAGTGGACGCCCATCTTGAAAGCGGATCTAGAGACATAGTCCATCAGGGATGAACTCTTTAATCAATATTTGATGTCTTCTATCTCTATTTTATTATGCAAATTCAAGCTTAATTATGTTTCTTAATTTATTGATACAGTCTTAAATCAACTGCTTTCCTTCAGTCTTCCACATTCAACACTTAAGGTTAATAATCAATTCATTGTTGGCAATTAATCAATTCTACTTTAGTTTTAGTTTATGATCGATTTCAGATCATATAATTTGGTATTAGAGCAGGTTGCGTTTGTGGAATTTTTGCCAGTGAATGTTAACCAGGTCAAAGTCACAACGTGGAGAGGGAACACTTGAGGAGTGTGATCCAGAGATTGGAAAGTGAAAAGTTGCTCATAAATCGACAATGATAGGATCTGATGCAGGTGAAAATCTTGAAGAGAAGATGAGCGAGGAGAAGTTTCATAAAGTGTTTTTGAGCATGCAACAGATGTTGGGAGAACTCTACGAAGATAATAAGGTGAGAGATGTAGCTTCTTCTGCAAAGACATCAAAGAAGGACAAGGGTAAAGGCAAGGATGATAAACCTCCTTCTCCTCCATCATCTCCATCATCTTCTTCTTCTTCTTCTTCTTCTTCTTCTAGTTCAGAATATGAAATAGAAAAGAAACCTATGAAAACATCTCGTTTGAAATTTGATGTAAAATTTGAGTTACCTGTTTATGATGGCGAAATGAATCCTAAAAAGTTAGAAAATTGGATTAAGCAGTTAGAAGTGTATTGTCGTATTCAGAGCATTTCTGACGATAAAATGAAAATTTAGTTAGCTACATTTAAAATGGGGGTAAAAACTTTAATCTTGTGGGAAAGTAAAACTTAAATAGATGTAAAGCGGAAAGGTAAATTCATCTCTTCATGGTCTAAGTTTTTAAAAGCTCTCAGGAAATAATTATACCCTTTGGGACACATGAACCAAGTTGTATTTGATTGGCAGAATTTGAGGCAAGGTAAGGGGAAGAATGTTTAAGAGTTTACTCAGGAGTTCAGAAAGAAAGCTTTGGCACTTGGTATTCCATTGGATACACGTGAAACTTTATTAAAGTACATTGGCACTTTACATTCATATTTACAACATATATTATTGGTGTTTAATCCCGATGACTTTGATGAAGTGTGTATTCAAGCCATACATATTGAATCAGGTGGCAAACCATTCAAGTTTTTACTACATTCATCCAAACAGTTGGAAATCAAGGATTCCAATGACAACACGAGGAAGAGCAATTCGAAGGGAAAGAAATCAACGATATCTCATAAGGAAATACCTACTTAATCTCATTGCTAGAGAGCCGGTCATGATGAATAAACTTCATCCCGAACATAAGCAAAAGAAGTTCCTTAAGGAGAGGGGTGAAATGAAAGAAAATGCAGCAATCCAACAAGATCTAGGCTTTGATTCAGGTGATGAAATGAGGGTAACTGCCATAGTTTCAACAAGTAAAACTTTCGATAATGGTTCAAGTTCTAGTAATTCTGCATCTAGTTCAAACATAAATCATCTAAATGAGGATAAAAGAGTTGAAATATTTCATATAAGGATAATTTCTAAGCACATAAAGATAGATACAATGTTTGACAGTGGATCACAGGAAAATTTGATATCTAAATATTTAGTTAAGAAATTGGGTTTGGAGACACGGAATCATCCAAGACCATACCCATTAGGTTGGTTGAATAAATCAACTCGGATAAATGTCACAAAGCAGTGTTGGTTGAAATTTTCCATTATAGCTAATTACATTGATGAAGTGGAATTAGATGTGGTTCCAGTAGATATATGTGGAGTAGTGATAGGAAGTCCGTATCTCTATGATTGTGATGCATTGTTTTGTAGGAAAGAGCATAAATATCACCTTAAGAAAGATGGGGTTGAATTTATTGTCAGGGCACATAAAACTAAAACTCACTTGGATTCAGTTATTGCTAATCAGATGAAGCGATTAATAAGTTCAAGTAAGAGATTTGTACTCATGTTTGTAAAAGAACAACATAAGAATCGTCATGATGCTTGTTCAAGTTGTGAGTCTCAATTTAAAGATAGTTTGGTTGAAGTGGTAGAATCTTTTCCAAGTCTATTTAAAGAATCAAAACATCTTGCTCATAAATGAGAAATACAACATAAGGTACAGTTGATGCCCAATTCTCCTCTTCCTAATGTCAGAATGTGTCATTTTAGTCCAAGTTGGGAAGTTATAAGTTTCAGGGGTGAAAATCAGTATTGGGGAAAGTCAGTTTTTCATTTCTCTTGTAATGCATCACCATTTCATGTTTTAAAAAAATTTAAAGCCTCATCTCAGTGGAGAGGTGAACAAATAAAAACATGTGAAACTTCAAAGTCAAAAATGGTATAAGATCCACTAGACCTTCAACAAATAGAATCTGATGTTAGTAAGTATTCAATAAGTACAATTTTGTTTCAGAAAGAGAAGCCTATTTGTTTTCATATCAAAGCAGTTTCTAAAGCAATGTAAAAGTATCCAACACATGATAGGGAAATTTATGCTTTAATGAAAAGTGTTAAACAATGGAGACATCAGTTAATGGGCGAAGAAACAATGATTCAAATAAGTCAACAACCACTTCAATACATTCAAATTCAAACTAAGTTACAACATTCTTCACATTACAGTTTGATGGGTTTATTGCAGCAAGTCCACTTAATAATAAGGAATCAGGAAGGTACATCAAGCAAAGTAGCTGATATGATGTCAAGGGTTTATTTGAATGTTTCGGTTAGCCTACAAAATAGTTTGTTAGTACATATCAGTTGTATTGAACAATATCCTGCATAGATTGTTTTCAAAGATATTCATGAATCACTAACTAATGATGCACAGATGGAAGAAACAAATTATCATGTTTATGACAGGTTGTTTAACCATCTTGGAAAGTTGTGCATACTGTAGATGGATGGAACAGTTCATAGGTTCAAAATGCGCCATGGTAAGCATCATCAGGGTCATCACTTTCAGTGTGGTGGTTGAATGTGGTCTTACATCACCAAAGAAAAGTGGATAAATATTAGGAGAGTGAGGGAGCTCTACCCTCACCTGGTATCTTCTTAAAATCAAAATTTTGTGGTCCAAAAGCTTTCAAGTGGAGAGGATTGATCCATGAGGATCTCATCAGATTAGTTGCACAAAGTTCAGTTCATCGTCGTTGTTCAGTTCATCATCAATGTTAATTTTACCAATGTTGATTTAGTTCTTCATGGTGTTTCAGTTCATGGTTATCGTCATGGTGATTATAGGTGTCATGTGGTGTTTAATGTCGCATTATGACAAAATTATGTAAAAGGGTTTTTTTTCATTAAATGTAAAGGGTTAGTCCTAAGACTAGGTGTTTATCCTAAGTGGAAAAGGATTAAACAAAATAATTTAGTACTAAACCCTAAATCTAAGTCTTAAATTCTATATTTAATACCTAAAAACTAAACCTAATGCACTAACATTAGTCCTATGGTTTAAAAACCCACTCGGACTATGTTTAAAAATAAAATACAATGCAAAACATAACACACAGCCCCTAACCACAACAGCTAAGCCACGTCGGAACTACGAGGAATTAAGGGCTGCATGTGAACATGCATAGGTTACCACAGTCCCTAAACCATGGCAGGTAGGTTAACCATGGTGGAAATCATAAGGAAACCAGAGCATGTGAACAGACTTATTGCCATGGGATAGACCATGACTGTGTCGGAGGTTGTTGACAGGTCACTGCAACCGTTGGAGGTAGGTTGTCACATGAAACTGTCAAAGCGCACTGCAAGCCGAAACCGTCAGAGGATGACTACGGAGGTGGAAGCTTGCGGTTAGAGCACGACATTCACATGCCAACAGTTAAGTTGTTCGGCACCGGTAACAGACCGATAGGGGTCAAGTTGTAACATAAAGTCTAATTTTTATTTTTTATTTTTTTTATTTTATTTTATTATTTATTTATTATTTTATTTTATTTTATTTTATTTTATTTTATTTTATTTATTTATTTATTTATTTTATTATTTTTATTTTTATTTTTTATTTTTTATTTTTATTTATTTTTAATATTATTATTATTATTATTATTATTATTTAATTTTTTTAATGTTGGTTTGGCATAAATATATTTCAATCACCATGTAACCACTCCCTAAGGTGTCAACTAATCACAAGACCGAGCTATAAATCTTTAATGAAACTGCATACATGCCTATATGAGCCTAAGAGGCATCAAATGCACCTGGAGAGTTATAAATTCATCATTTTTCTCATGTAAAAACATTAGAGTGATTTTGAAGTCTTGTAGGCAAATGTTGAGCCAGAGAGGAAGTTATTGATTTGAGTGTATCTTGATTGTTCGAAGGCGGAATTAGGCACTGAGACAGACGTTGGAAAGCTAGGAGAGAGAGCTTTCTGTTGACAGAGACCAGAAGTTCTTGTGTGCACTTTTAGTTTGGTATTTTTTCTGTGTAAAGACATCTTTCGAGCAATCCTAATAAAGCAGATGCCCATCTTGAAAGCGGACCCGGAGACGTAGTCCATTAGGGACAAACTCTGTAATCAATGTTTGTTGTCTTCTATCTCTGTTTTATTTTGCAAATTCAAGCTTAATTATGTTTCTTAATTTATTGATTCAATCTTAAATCAACTGCTTTCCTTCAGTCTTCCACATTCAACACTTAAGGTTAACAATCAATTCGTTGTCGGCAATTAATCAATTCTACTTAATTTTTATTTATGATCGATTTTAGATCAACACTATTTTTAGAGGCTTTATTTCCCTTTAAATACAAGCTATCCTTCATAGGAATTACACATTGGAATAGAGACTTGGAGAGCTTGTGAAGAGGCTAAGATTTGGCCTCAATCTTGATTTTGAGTTTGAGATTGAATTTTCTGAGTGATGGGATTGTTCTAGAGAGAACAAGCATTATAATTTCATCTTGATTTTCCATATTAATACAAAACATATAATGGGGTTTTGAGTTGTGGCTTTCCTCAGATATTTATTATGTTATGTGCCTTTAATTCTCTTCCTCTATTGACTATTGTTTGCTTGATGTTTATGGGCTTCTTCTATAAAGATTAGAAGTAGATTCTTGTCTCTTTCTTTAGCAAATTACATTAGCTTGTGAATCTACAAGATTTTCTACATGGTATCGGAGCAAGATTGTTTTTTGGGCTGAGAGTTTGTAGAGAATATCTGAGAATTTATGTGCAAATTTTTCAGAAAAAAATTATAGATCTTGATTCCTTATGAAAACATACCCGTATTAAAAAAAAAAGGTCAAATCGGAGTTCAGATGAGGGAGATATCACTAATTTTAAAATCATCTCTCTAGAGGATATTTCGAAGTTTTGAGTTTTTGGGTTACAAGGGAAAGTCAAATTTGCAATACATACTTCATGATTGGAAGATGGCAGTCCATGGGTTGAGGCTTGAGTATGCCTTGGAAGGCAACTTGAATCTCATAGCTTGGAGGGACAAGATGGAGGTTGTGCTAGAGGACAATGTCTTGAAGGAATTTGTTGAACAAGCAATTCCTAAGCCAACAGCTACTGAGGCATAGAACTTGGCCGAGTGGAAGAAGTGTGTGGCGAGGGCAAGGTAGATAATCCTTGAGAGAGTTCGATATCACATTGTCTCGAGTCTCCATGGAAAGGAAACCCCACATGGTATGTGGAAAATGTTGACAAACTTGTATCAGAATAACGGTGATCAAAGGAACTTGGCACTGAAGGATAAACTTCGTAAAATCAAGATGGATAAAGGCGAAAAGATTCCAAAGTACTTGAACAATTTCACTCAATGTAGGGATGAACTTGGAGTTGTTGGAATCATGGTTGCTGAGGAGGATATGGTGAGTCTTGCTCTTCTTAGACTCCCAAAGAGTTGGCATAGTTATCAGGACTCTGTCAATGGTCAAGAGAAGCTGCCAAATTGGGAACGACTATGGTTGGATTTTATGCAGGATGAGATCAGTAGGAACGCCAAGGATGGCTCTTCATCAAAGACTGATGATAAAGAGAACTATGCCTTAGCGTTTCCCATTCCAAATCATATTCTTATCATGGAGGTAAGAAGAAGGACATGAGAAAGTTAAATGCTTTCATTGTCACAAGATGGGTCACTTGGCTACAAATTGTCCATTGAAGAAGTCCAAGGAGAAGTCCTCACGAGGAGCGTGGGTGAGGCTTTGGCCTCCCAATTCGAATTGTACTTTTCCCTCATTGCATTCATGGTGTCTCCAATGATGGGAAGTGTCTGGTACTTAGACAGTGGAGCTTCTTTCCACATGACTGGGGACAAAGAGTTATTCAGTGAGATGGAGGAGAAAGATCTCAAGATGCATATCGAGATGGGTTATTACGGTAAGTATAGTGTTACAGGTGTGGGAACTATTACTTTTCATAGGGTGCATGTGGCTCCACTCACCTTGAAGAATGTTATGCATGTACCCAGATTGATGAAGAACTTGGTATTCGTTTCCATGCTTGAGGATAGAGGCTATGATGTGATCTTTTTGAAAGGAAAGACGTTCCTTTGACACATAGCCACATGTCAAGTAAAGAAGATAGGGATTCAAGTTTAGAATATCTATAAGATAGAGGTAGAGGATTGTGCTTATTTGAGTTCAAAAGCGGAAAAGATGTTGAGCCCAGATGTCGGTGATTTTTGGCACAAGCGATTGGGCCACTTGCATCATGGGGCTTTGAAGATATTGCAGCAAATCTCTACTAGTCTTCCCAAAGGTACGCTCAAGCAAGTTGATACATGCAAGGGTTGTACTTTGGGAAAATACACCAAGTCTTCCTTTGGAGACATAGACAGTGGAGCAAAGTCTATTATGGAGAGATTCTATTCAGATGTGTGTGGACTATTCTCGACAACATCCACGACCAAACACGGGTATTATGTTATATTTTTTGATTACTATTCTCGTAAATGTTGGGTATTTTTTATGCATAAAAAGGATGCTACTTCAGGGGAAGTAGTGGAAGCTACTGTTTACAGGCAACTTGTGGGTTCACCCATGTACTTGGTGAACACACGGCCAGATATGTGCTATGCAGTTAACCGACTTAGTCAAGCGATGGTTAGGCCTATGAAGTTGTATTAGAAGGCGGCAAAGCATGTATTGAGATACCTTAGAGGAACTACTCAGTTTGGGTTATGGTACAAATGAACAGAGGGCATGAAGCTTCAAGGCTTCATGGATGTAGATTGGGCAGGGAGTCCATCCAATAGGAAGAGCACATCAGGAGGGATCTTTAGTATTGGTTCATCGACAGTTTCTTGGTACAACAAGAAATAGAGATTGGTTTCACTCAATTCGGCAAAGGCAGAGTACATGGCTGCAAGTCAAGCATCATGTTAGGCTATCTAGATGAGGAAGATTCTAGTTGGTTTGTTTGGTCAGCAGATGGATCCGATAATGATTTATTGTTATAATCATAGTTGTATCAAACTCTTTGAAAAATCCAGTCTTTCATGATCGGTCCAAGCATATTGATATCCTATATCATCATCTCAGAGATTGTGTATTGAGGCAGTTCATGTTGTTAGATTACATTCCCATGGAGGAGAAATATGCTGCCATCTTGACAAAGGGATTGTCAAGATGTGAATTAGAGTTTCATAGAGATAGGAACAGGGTAATTGATAATCCCTTTCTTGTTGAGAGGGAGTGTTGAGAAATGGCAACAAGAAATTCTAGTTAATTTGTCCTTGAATTAAACTGTGAATTAAATTTGAATTCTATTCTCATAGCAACTTAAAATAGTTAAATTAAGTTTATTAAACTTACTTAACTTAGGAAATTTGAGTTGGAAGTCTTTTGGAAGTCATGTATATGTTCCCCTTACTTTGTAGGAGTCCAGTGTGAGTTAATTGTGAGTTGTAAAATAGAAGACTCAGTTTCATGAGTCAGTTCAGTTAAATTAGTTCTCAAACTAATTGAGAGAACTATTAGTGAGTTAACAATCAATGGTGACACTAATGAACTCCACCAGTGCTACTCTAGTTAACTGAATATTTACTCATCAGAAACTCATACATGTCAATTCTGAGAAAGACCCAGTTGAAACTAGTGTGCAGGGACAGTGTACTATTTGTTTTAGATTTTTCTGAGTTGCATTGATAATGCATGCAATCAGGAACTGATCCTTGATGGATTGCGCTATTTTTAGAGGCTTTATTTCCCTTTAAATACAAGTTATCCTTCATAGGAATTACACATTGGAATAGAGACTTGGAGAGCTTGTGAAGAGGCTAATCTTTGGCCTTGAACTTGCTTATGAATTGGAGATTGAATTTGTTGAGTGTTGGGATTGTTCTAGAGAGAATAAGCATTGTAATTTCATCTTGATTTTCTAGATTAATACAAAACAAATAATGGGGTTTTGAGTTGTGGCTTTCCCCGGATATTTATTGTGTTATGTACCTTTGATTCTCTTCCTCTATTTATTATTGTTTGCTCGATTTTTATGGGCTTCCGTTGTAAAGAGTAGAAATAGATTCTTGTCTATTGCTTTAGAAAATTGCATTAAATTGTGAATCTATAGGATTTTCTAGACATTCCTATAGAATTAACCATTAAGCCTCTAAAGGGTGTCATTCATAAATCTGCTTCAACCCTCACATGCGAGCTGCCCAAAATTATAACGTAGTTGAGGACTTGGCTTAGTATCCATCAACTATTTCCATGCTCGAGGTGTTGTAAAATTGTCCTAGCCAAAAGAAGGATTTGCTTTCTGCCATCAGATTTATTGATCCTTCAGATTCTAACCTAGTCATTTTCAATCATGAGAATTATTCACCTCGACTTTCGGCTCATTGGCCCTTATGATCTAGGTCGTCATTCGCGGTAAGAACATCCATTGTTCTATTGTTGACAAAGGAGCCTTGACCTACATTATGGCTTTATCCTTCTGGAAGGTGATTGGTTCTCCTCAATTGAGTCAGCCACCCACCACCTTGAAGGATTTTGACAGATGAACATATAAACCTTGTGTTAATTTTAATTCCTTGCAAGTAGAATTTGGAGGTAAATTTGTATCCATAGAAGTCAAAGTTATTGATGGACAACTTGAATATAACCTTATATTCGGTAACACGTGATTTTATGCCATGGCTATTATCATTTCAAATTATTTATGGATGATCACCTTTCCCCATAAAGGTGGGATTTAGCCATCGACCAACTCACCTTCTTTGCCTCTAGTTCTCAATTTATAGGAAGTGTCCCTCTTTTAGAGGAAAATCTACATCCATATCAACACATTAGGGTTGGATTGCTTAAGGATTCCTCTCTCATGGGAACCTTTTCACTTCCTCCTCCTTTGCTTCCCTGTAGTTCTCCTTCGGTTTCTTATATCAATATGATATCATATTCTACTCTTCTAGCCGATCCTTGGATTGTACCAGATGAAACTAACATCAACAATTTTGGTGACTGAATGTCATTGAGCCCTATTGAGCTTGATTACGAAGCCATTTATTCTTCTTGTGTGGCGCATCCTGATCTTACCTCTTCAATCAATTGGTTTTATATTTCATTGGATTATGCAATGTCTTCTGATATTTTCTCTTGCACATTACCTCCGATGAGAGCATCATGGAGATATGATGCTAGACGACATGCCATGGGACAATCATCACCATCATTCGTCCTTACCTAATTCCGTTGAGGATAATCCCAATGGCCTGTATCAACCTAATATCATTTAGTTCCCTACGAAGTTTGTTTCAATTCATAAAGTTTATTATGAAAAGAACTTGTCGAATATCTAACAGACGATGCCTCTCGATATCTCAATTAAATTGGGTATTGTCGAGAATCTACCCGTCGATGCACCTTGTTTTCCATATGAGATTAAGACCTATAAGGCCCTATTTGAGGAATTTTGAGATGTCTTTTCCTGGTCGTATGAGGAAATTGCAAGTATCGATCCAGATATAGTGGTGCATGAAATTAAAGCTTATCCTGATACAAAACCAGTCCAATAGCACCTCCGTTTACATCCCAAGAAGGTTGTCACGATGAAAGCTAAAATTGAAAAACTTCTACATGTTATTTTCATCTACCCAGTTCCTTTGAACGATTGGATGTCAATTATTGTTCCTATCGTGAAGAAACAAGGAACAATCTGTGTATGTGTCGATTATTAGGATACAAATCATGCTTGTCCAAAGGACAATTACCCATCCCGATTCATCAACCAGATTGTTGATGACTGTGCCAATTGTGAGATATATTTGTTCATGGATGGTTTCTCTAACTATAATCAAATCAACATTCTCCCATTGGATCAATCGAAGATTGCATTCATTTTTCCTTGGGGTACATTTGCATACCATAAAATTCCTTTTTGCTTAAAGGATCTTGGGGCTACATTTTAGAGGGCCATGGATTACACCTTCCATGATATCAAACACATTTTGAAACCTTGTTTGGATGACCTACCTGCACATTTTAAACATTAGACTGATCATCTAATGCATCTTCGGGCCATATTTTTACGATGTAGACATTATAATATTTGATTTAATCCTCATAAATGCATGTTCTATGTTAGTTCTGGTCATCATCTTGGTTTTGTCATTTCAAAACATGGAATTTGTATCGATCCCTTGAAATTTCAGGCAATCATTGATTTTCCTGCTCCTTCCCTCGTTCAACTTCAATGACTCTAGGGGAAGCCTAACTTTCTCTAGAGGTTTGTCCCTAATTATGCTAAGTTAACTAAAGGATTCACTCACTTGCTTAAGAAAGGGGTTCCCTTCCATTGGGATAACACTAATCAACAGGGGTTTGATGCCTTGAAAGATGTACTGATTCAGGCATCTCTATTATATCCCCTTGATTACGAGCATGATTATTTCTTGTATCTCGTTGTTGCAGTTACTACCATAACAATGGTATTGGTCCAGGAAGAAGATGCAGGGTTTGAAAAATTGATATATTATTTGAGTCATAATCTTAACGATAATAAAATCAAGTACATTCATGTAGAAAAGTTAGCTTTGGCGGTTGTCTGAGCCGTCCAAAGGTTTTGTCATGATATATTGCTTTAGAAAACTATGGTTGTTTTAGATTGAAACCCTATGACATATATTTTGTCACGTCAACTGCTAGGGGGAAAATAATCCAAATGGATCGTCATCTTGTAGGAGTTTGATTTGGAATTTATCAAGTCCAATTCCAAGAAATCCATAGTTTTTTTTTAGCTTATCTGCGACCTTCCCATTGTCGATTCTGAATTGACGTTTGAAAATTCCATCCTAGACGAGTCGTTGCTTCTAATTTCATCATCTGACCCATGGTACAAAGACATTCTTATATATCTCCAAACCCAAGCTTTTTGGTCTGATACCTCTCGCTCCAAACAACAATGTATTTGATACTAAGCCAAGAAGTGCATCATCATCGATGACACCCTTTATCATTCTGGTATCGATATGTTTTTCCATAGGTGCCCCACCCATGAGGAGGTTTTGAAAGTCCTCAATGAATGATACTTAGGAGCATGTAGCAGTCATTTGTCTGGTTATGGTACCACACAATATATCATGCGTGATGGTTACCTTTGGCCTA
Source organism: Pinus taeda (assembly GCA_000404065.3). Taxonomy (NCBI): domain Eukaryota; kingdom Viridiplantae; phylum Streptophyta; class Pinopsida; order Pinales; family Pinaceae; genus Pinus; species Pinus taeda. The sequence goes on along the minus strand of APFE030535497.1, from coordinate 258,361 downwards.
CCATATTTCACAATTTCATTATCACTGTCCACAATTGTCATGCATGCCAGATTTTTTACCATAATTGATCCATGTGGATGTTGGTGGCCACTTGCCTATCCCACTTGGACTACCACAACTGTCTCTTTTAGTTTTTCAGTTTCCTTAATTGTAGCACAATTTAATATTTTTGGTAGCTTTTTTGGGTCCTGAACTTCCAGAGTCGTTTTGAGGCCCTAAATAATGTTTTTTGGGAAAACCAAGAGCAACATGGCCAATAAATTTATGTTGCTCACCCAAATGTTGTAATCCTCAGATAGACCTTTCTAGTGAGGTATTGTGCGCATCAAATGAAGATTGTATGCCAAAGTTACGACCTCGGGAATTTGATGTACCTATTTACCCAAACGGGGCCCATAGTTTGGCGCTTCATCTCCTAGGGTTAGGTTTTTGGATGCTTAGGGTTTTCCATTGTTTCTCAACAATAAATAGGCCTTTGAGCCTCATTGTAACATAGTTCAGAGGCATGTAGCCGCCACATCTCTCCTCAGAGATAAGCTACCATCGCTCGAGCTAATTTATTTCCATTTTTGTTTGTAAGCGTATTTTAGTATTTTACATTAATGAAATGAAGTATTATTTCTACTGCATCTATGTATTTATGGTTATCCCTGTAATTTGTTGCATTCATGTTTAAATCGGGATCAGTGACCATAATACCCGTGCTTCACCCATTCCTATGTATCCTGTTATTGCCATAGGTGTTGCCGATTCTAGAGACAACCTCTAGATTGCAAAGAGAACAGTGCCTAGTGCATTTGAATATGGTGCATCTCAGAGAATTATTCGAAGGATTTAAAATACCATTTGCGATATTTCTTACAAGTTAAACTTAGTTGGTTCAAACAAATTCAGAAAGACACCATCCATGAGTTCTTTATACATAAGAGGTATACAGTGATATAAAGTAACAATCAACGAAGGCCAAAATCATCCAAGGACTTACAACGCATTTGCTTTAATGTGAGTGTGATAGTAGAAGAAATAAAAGAAGAAACCCATCATATAGAGCTCGAAATATCAAGTATTCTACACTTATATGGATTCAGAAATAAATGACATATATGGAATAATAATGGATTCAAAGACTCATGGAGCACATTTAAAGATCTAGCTTCCAAAATCCATACAGGAATTTTCATTAACATCTTAATTCAAATGAATCTATATAAGAAAGGAAACATGTTTAGTAGCTAATTAATGTGAAATCTGAGAAGAACATGAAAATTTATGAAATTACAAAAGAGAGGAGACATATTATAATCGTAGAATGAAGGAATCACCATTGATATGCATTAATATTCTGAATAACATATGCATTGAAAGAACTAGAACGTTCTCAAAACAACATAGAGTTTCTTTCGAAAATCATGAACCCTTCTTTCTTTATCAAAAGTTTTATATATAGGCCTCGTTGGACAGAGTGAGGCCATTAGAGAGATATTTCTTCTTGATTTGGTTCATTATTCAAAAACAATACTCAAAATTCTAGCGTGTTCGAATGCACACGTTGTTTCAACCATAATGTATTTGATATAAGAATATAAAGTGAAAAACACGAGTAAAAATAACATGAAAGTAAATGGAATGCCAAGGATGGAATAATTTGGATGATCTTCATGAACTATGAGATGATGAATCCTGATGAGGAGCATGCAGAGCATGACGAGGGACTGATTGTACGAGTGGTGGATTCATAAACTACTCGACTCGTTGCCACAAGGCTAGAGGGGGTTGTGGAGTAGAACTGAACTGCTTGTAGCTAAGATTTAGATCAATCACCCCTAAGTAGTCCAACCTATGGTGAAAAAGACTCCTAACAATCCCAAGTAACTGAAACTCCTTCTTTATGAAATTAACCACAGTTGTATCCTTAAGCGTGGTTGTTTTCTCATGAGTTGATCCTGCCCTGCTCTTTACCTCTATCATTTTTTTATTATATTTCCCCACATGGACCTCAGTGGTTAGGTAACCTAGCATGTATGATCCAATCAAACTCTTCATTGAAGGAAGTCACGTCCTTTTTTACTCTAACTAAGCTCTGCTATGCTCTAGCTCGTGCTTCCTCTTTTGAAATCACCTTAGAGACATCCTCCACTGCATAGACTCTATCTGCTATGTCTATTGGCCTCAGCTCTTCATTTGGGTTCTCATTTAAGAAATGAATGAAATTCAGAGCAAATAGGGAGTTCCTTATACTCATCTCTTTAGCCTTTGTTATTTTTGATCCACACTCTGCACTAAGGAACTTGTGGTCATGTATCAAAGTCACATGTTCCCAGCTGTGATTCATTTCCTCAATGATCTCATCCCACACCAACTATCTAGATTCAAGGAGAGACATGTTCCCCTTTAGTTTGGCCTTCACTTCAGATATCTCCTGAGTGGCAGCCTATATGTTTTTATTGACCTATGCAACATTAATAACTAAGTTTTGCAGTTGTTTCTCTTTCTGGGCTAGCTAGGCTTGGCATTGTCTAAGTTCCTTTGTGTTTTTTTTAGTTCACCTTCAAAAAGTTGAAGCTCGGTCAAAGCGTCATTGAGACGATCAATGGAGTTTTGTGGATCTTAAGGCAATACTGTTGTGCATACATGGGAATCCATCTTCTTTTTCAAATTAGTCACATTTTGCTCCAAAGCCGATACTTTATCTTTACTGTATTCAAACTCCTTCATCAACTTTTCTTTCTCCATCTCTACTTGTGTTAGCTCCTTTGTCTAAATATGTTCACCAACATGCATCTTTAGTCGATGCCTTAGCTCCTGATTTTCCTTCTGAGTTGGCTGCAGAATGACTTCCACTGCCAATCTATCATCTAGGTTGATACCTATTTTAATTATCAACTCCTTGTATGGTTCTTTCTGGAGATACAAAGCTCTAGAGTTGGCCTTCTCTATTTTCATTTTATTGGAGAACTTTCCTATATATATGTCTTAGCTATATTGATAGTCATGAGGTTTTTACCCAAATCATTATATAACATTTCCCCAACCTGCTTGTGTAGGTTCACTTTATCTGACAAAGGGAAAACTACTAGGTTTAGGGAGACATCCAAGGTCTTGAACTGAGGTCTCGTTGGCAAGACCTGCACTAATGGGTGATGTAGTGAAATTCTCATTTCATCCTTCTTGAGGTCCATAGCAACCAGTAGTCTGGTGTGCCATGAGTTGATTGGGAAGCCATTTCTCTATGCATTCTCTCTTTGACCTATTTTTTGCTTTCGTTAATAGCTCTTCCTATAGGCCAACTTGATCCTGTAGCAGCAATAATATCTTCAGGATCAAGAATAGCTACTTCAGTTCTGGGAGAAGTTGTGGCTGCTGGTGGATTTTCCAGGTTGACTTGAAAGCTTGGATGATCTGGAACTAGTGCTTCTAGTTGTCACCCCGCTTCCTCTTCCTCTTCGGGACCTTGACTCCTAGCTTTTTTATTTACATGGCCCTCCTCAGTGTCATTATCCCCTGCTAAGTCAACAATCCTCTTTGATTCTTTGCCCGTGCCGACTGGGGATTCAGTCTCCATCTCTATATTAAGAGGCCATGAATCAAAGTTAGCTTTCCATTCAATTTAGGGCTTCAAGTCATGCAAATATGTTGATGCTTTAATATTTTCTCTCCTTTGGAAATGCTGCCATGGGGACCATAATGCCAAGTGTCTCCCTTATCTAGCTCCATGGATTCAAGTAGGACCTCAACTATTTTAAAATCCTGCCTAGTGTTTACCACAAAAGGACCTACTCGCTGTCCCATTTTGAATATGTAGCCCTTCTTTGTTGCTATAAAGTAGAGCAGGTCTACACTGAGGATTTGTCAGAAGAATTCAAGGGTGAAAATCCCATAGGCATGAATACTAGCAAACGGTATGGACGAAGTTCATAGCCATAAACCTGAAATTTTGTGTTGTCCTCATAGAGGTACTAGTTGCTTATCATGGCATCCTTACTGAGTTGGAAAAAAAGTCTTTTTTGTATGGGAAGATTCTAGGTGGTGGGGTTTCATAGATAATATGGTAAGCAATAACCATGAAGGTCGAGATGAATTGTGAATACCCATGCAAGCCATGCCTTTTTCTCACTGAGAGATTCCAATCAAAGACATAATTTGCTGCTTGTTGGGAGAAAACACTTGAAGATCTAGACACTAGAACACGGGTGTACAGGAACAATAAAATAGAAGGGAGTAGTGGCAAAAATAAGAAGAAGGAGGGAATAACGAAGCTGAAGGCATATGGAAACAGATAGGTAGAGTGGGTTTTTAAGTAAGCAATCTGGTTGCCTCATCTTATGCAAAAACCCCAGGGTGGTTTTGTTTATTGTTTGAGAGTTGTCTTCGCCCATTAAGTAGGCGATTGCAGTCAGGATGTGTCAAACAGGTTTCTGGAATAGGGTTATTGGGAACCCTTCTTCTGGAGGGATGGATTTAATTCTAGGGACTAAGATTTCATCCAAGAAGGACTGATGCTCATCAGGGGGGAGTGTAACGAAGTGATGGACTGGGTAGCGTTGGTGAAAGGTTGAGCTGTGGAAGAAAAAGGAAAAGTTAAGGCCCTTTGAATCAAGGATGGAGTGATTTCCAGGATTTTATTCCCTTAGGCAGAAATAAAGCAATTCTCATCCTCTTGATAGGTTGTGGCTAGCTAGGATATGAATTCATGGAAATTATGAACATGAGGCACAATTTAAAAATAGAGACTAGAGTTGACAATCCTAAAAGGGTCTTATTTCTTCACATGGCTAGCGAATATGTCACAACGAAGGTCAACAAGTGAATAAGGACAAGCGGGGTCTGCAATTTGACTCTCTGCATCCACCAAGGGTTTGACACTGGTGGATTTGGCCTCACGAGTTTTGGGGCTTGCGGGCGTTATCTGCTTTATTTTATAGAGTGAATAAAAGAAAATTATAGGTGGTCGGGATGTCGGGTTAGCTGGAGCCCACAAGAATGACCGAAAACGACATTAGGGAGTGGTCCTTTTACATTTTAGGAACATGGAGTAGTACAGCATACGCAGGCGACTAGGAAGGAAAATTTTCACTGGGACTTGTTGAGGCCTCGAAAATCGTTGCTTCAACATAGGGGAAAACCACCCAGTTTGGACCTTAAGACAACACCTTTTTCATTTAAGTAGTGGCTTTGACTGGGTATAATGGGACCAATTTACCAATGAAAGGTTATTGAATGGATGTGTAATGCTTATAGTGAAATGAAATAGATGTATTTGCAGTAATGAATTAAATGGGAAAACATATGCAATAATATACTCTATAACCCGAGATTGTTTAACATTTATCTAGATGCGATCTATAATGATTTCCTTAGTAAATGACAACATAGATTGCTCAAACACCAATGGAAATGAAAATATTTCAAGATGATTGCTTTGATTAAATAGCTAATCAAAATAATGTGTATAACTCATATCACATTCAGAATATCAAGGAAAATTACTTAACATGTATTTAAAATATCAATGATAGCATGGACAGAAATGAATACATGCAACATTGTTCTTTAAATACCACACAACAAGAAATCTTAAAAGATAATTTCACTATTTATTTATGAAAAAAATAGAGGTACATCGATAGGAATAAAAGATGCATGTTGCTCATCTCATAAAAGAAATAACAACAGTTTATTCCTTCTCACAAAAATGATTCCAGGAGTACAATAATGCAACTTCTCAAAATTCTTATGAAAATTCCTAAACAATGTTCCAGTCATTCTATTGGGAAAAGTATGAAAGTACAATACTGTGAGCTTTCGTAAACCTTTCTTCATAAAATTCCAGACCCATATTTCATATAACAAGTAAGCTTAAATAACATAAAACAACTGAATCTATTGTGCAGAGTGTTGAGGGCATTTAAACAGATCCCTTCAATACGCTTAAAGAAAAGCATATTTTTGGTAGCAATATTTTGAAAGTGATTTGCTGTTTTCATTAGCTCTGTTTGTTCCATCGGATTCTCTGGATGTTTCCCTGTTTGTTTGAATGGAATTGTTGCTTATCAACACAATTTTCTTCCCCTATCATGAACCTAAACAAGAAAAATAGGAAACGATAAGTTGAAAATAAATGTGATTGATAAGAGAATTTCATTTGAAACAAATCACTTTTGCAGGAAATCAGGAAAAACGTAGAGCGTAATAAATCCGAATAGAACCATCATGGAGAGGAATGTGGATTGAGATATGTGGCAAGAGAGACTTTTAGACTGGGGGTATAACTTAGAATAATCTAAAAGGGGGCTTCATTAAAATATATTGCAATCGCTTGGAGGCCAGGAGTACTTCAACTGAAATCGTAATTACGGGAAGGTGACTGGCTAATGGTTATTTTGTTGTTGTTGTTGTTGTTTTTTGTTTGTTTGTTTGTTTTTGTGTTTGTTTGTTTGTTTGTTTTTTTTTTCCCATAAGGAAAAATCGTAATTTCATTATAAAAGAGGAAATTACATGCTATAGATGCCGGTGCTATTATTTATTTATTTATTTATTATTATTATTTTGAGGGGGTTTGAAGTGGTAAGTAATTTGTGAAGAGGGGCGGTCTGAAAGAACAAAGGAGTGACACATAGAGATAGGGCTTGGATGGAAAAAACCACTTTTCAGACCCCCCCCCTTGAGAAACTTAAAATGAGCGCAGCAGGGTTCGAGGTCTTCTCAACCGTTGATTTGGATAGATCTAAGCCGTTTATTAAATCAAGGCGAGTTGGGTTTTTATATTCCAATTGGTGTTCGGAGAAGAGGCAAAGGTACACGCAAGATTATGAAAGTTGCAATAAGCTCGTATGTGAAATCATTCATATCCATTTAAATATTGTGTCGGGTCCGGGTGGCTTAATCACAATCACAAATTGGCTAGGGTGAAGGATTTGTTATAAGCATGTCCCTTTGAAACTTGTGATTGCGGGGTCTCGGGGTGACGTGGCAGCGATGTCATGAATGACATCATGATGTGAAGTGGCAGGTGACATGGCTATGACATGGAGTATGATGTGGAGGATGACATCACATGTGACGTGGATATGATGTGGAGTATGACATCACAAATGACGTCATATTGTAATCGGCATGAGGATGGATATCGCAGTTCTAATTCAAATGAGGCATGACTCTTGGAACTTTGCAATTGTGTGGACGCGATATTTAATTTAATTGCATTGTATAATCTCGACGGGTCCCGTTATATTGCATATCGCAATCGGCAGTATGTAGTGGGGCATGGACTTTTGGAAATTGTAATAGCTCTGGATGTGGGGGATTTATGGAATGGATTTTATAATCCCGTCGGGTCCGGTTATATCACATATCGCAATCGCAGTATGGACTTAAGATTTTAAACTTTTGGCGATAGCCTGTGAATGCAAGATTTTATGGATTGGATTTTATAATCCCGTCGGGTCCGAGCGGATGAGGGGAAATCATAGAATTGTATTAATCTTTCCATCGGGTTCGGTCTAATCACAATTGCAATGGATAATGGCGGAGGGGTCTTGAGCCTTTGGAAACTTTGCGATGCAAGAAGCGGGATGAGTCAGAGTTTATGAAGAATAAAACCTTTGGGAATTAAAAGTCCGATTATTTTGTTTTTTAATTAAATACCCCATTTTATTTATTACTTAAAGTTTTTTAAAGCCTAAGTATAAGTCTTGGTTCTGAGGGCTATTTAATTTGGTTTTTTGGGATAATAAAGGTTTAATACTTGGGTTTTAATTAAAAAACCTAAGTATTAAACTTTGATTATAGGATTTTATTAACAATTTTTATGTTGATTTTTCTATTTTTTCAAAAAAAATTGTTTTTTTTAAGAGATAAATATCAAAGGCTTTCTAAAACTAAAGGGTTCCTATTTAATATAATAAATTTCATAGGAAATTTATAATATATTAAAATGGGGTTTGTTGAACAATACAACAATTGGCAATTCACTGGAAGAACTAGTTATCCCCGATGAATACATAATGAATTTCTTCGAAGATTCAAAACACAATCTAAGAAGTGAAAACTACTTTTCAACATATTTAGATAAAAATATTACTCTGACTATAAAACTCATTAAATTGCAATTTCTTTTAAAAACTGTTTGTGAGTGAAAAACACATATTTGCTTGTATAAGTCATTAATCAGTTTATAAAAATAAAGTAGGGGGCCTTTTACGACTTAGTTTGTAATGTACTCGTTTGTCACAGGTAGAGCCACTACTGCTAGCAGACGTTCATAGCGTCGATAGGGTTACCATTTAACCAACAACAATCCAGTATCCCATACATTTAATAGTGCAATAATTAGAGGTTTTTTTTTTAAATGTTAAAAAGCCATTGTCCTGGTTTGCTGGCCAGATAACGATAATGCAATTCATCGGTAATAATTAAACTGAACAAGTTGGCTTGTGATGAGACCCCTTGTCTTACAATTAATAACCGTAAGCCATTACCCTGATTTGGTGTTCAGAGTGGTAATGTCAGATTAATTGGTTACCTATGAACATGGTAAGCAAGCTCGTGATGAAACCTACACTCTAAAAATTCCCTTTTTAATGGATGGGGATGATCGTTGACTCCTTAAGAGTTTTGGATGACAATTTGAGTTGAAAGTGTTTTAGTCATAAGATGATCTTTACTTTTTAAGGATAACCTTTTTTGACTGAAACTAGAGTAAAAGGATATAATTTTTTCAGGTTTTTAAAGATTTTACAACTTAATGGAAAATATTTTCAGAGTTCTATAATTTTTATCTAATTTTCAATTTTGGTAACCACTTCTTAAAAATTCCTACCTTCAAAATAAAAAAATAAAAATAACTTCAAGACATGTTTGAAAAGTCAATAGAGTATATTTAACATTTTATTAACAAAATCTGTAAAAGGAAAAATAAATTGTAGCGGGATGTACAATGGCAATGATTTTTTACAGTTTTTTTTTTTTTAAGAAATTAAGGAAAGAATTTCTTTAATATGAGCCCATTTACAGGAAGAGAATCTCTCTTTCCTGATAAATCTTGAAGTATAAATGTAGATGGGTTATATGTTCAACAATCTGAAATGGACAAAGCCATAATTTCTGAAATTTGGTTATATGTTTCCCTTTTTCTTCGTGTGCTTTGTCCCACTTGAGAACTAGATCTCCAACTTGGAAACATCTTTGTGTGACTGAACTTGCATCAAAAGAAGTTTTCACCATCTGTTGATGTTTGGTGTGTGTGATTTTGGCCTTTTCCCTTTCTTCTTCTAGTTTTAGGATTTGTGAATTTCTTAATTGCAATGAAGAAGAAGGTGTTTCTTCAATAAATTGAACTAAGGCTAATGAAGGAAGAGCCAAATGTGATGTAATAATGGCTTCCTTCCCATAGACTAGGTTAAAGGGATAAGTGCCTATAGAGGCCTTCTGAGTTATCCTATCAGCCCAGAAAGCAAATATTAAAGCTTTGTGCTAGTTTCTTTGATTTTGATCTATAGTTCTTTTGATTATTCTAAGGAGATTTTTATTTGTGGATTCTGCCAAATCGTTTCCCTAGGGATAGTAATTAGTAGAATATTTGAGTTTAAAACCTCTCCTAAATGCAAATTCAATCATACTGGTACCCGAAAAATAAGATGCATTATCAAATATAAGTGCAGAAGGCAAACCAAATCTTGTAATGATAAATTGATCAATAAATTCAATAAAATATTTAGAATTGACTACCTTTAGCGGAATTTCTTCCACCCACTTAGTGAAGTAATCTGTAGCAGAGAGAATATATCTATGATGCTTAAAATGATATCCAATCCCCATTGTTTGAAAGGTTGTTCGATGTTGACTTGTTGCAGATGCAAAGCTGGTTTCCTTTATCTTCCAGAAGTAGTTTGGCATGCTTTTCATTTCCTCACATATGAGTGCATATCTTGAAGAGAGTGTGAGAGTAGTATCCAACATGTAAGATTTTGTGTGTTGCAAAATCTCCTCCAAAGTGTCCACCCGTTGGTCCATCGTGAAGTTCCTACAAAATTGTTTGTGCTTCAAACTTTTCTAAGCATCTTAACAATATGGAATCATAGTTTCTCCGAAATAACATGTTATCAACAATCTCATAATGACTTGCTTTTAATGGTAAAGCTCTTTTTCTTTTATAATTGAGTTTAGGAGGAGCATATCCATTTTTTAGATGAAAAATTAAATCAACGTATAGGGAATCAATATCAATTACACTTGCCTCAGAAATGTGTTCATTGTTACCTATGTCCCCTTCGGCTGTATGTTGGATTCTCCTGTAAGCAGCTTGCAGAAACCTTGTCCTTTGACAATTTTGGATGGTTTTATTTCGATATCGTATTCTTGCAGAGTTGTTACCCAATTTGCTCTCTTTTCTCCTAATTCTTTCTACATTAGTAATTGCCTCACTGCTGGGAATGGGACTATTAATTTCGTGTGTGCTTTTAAGAGAAAAGGCCTAAAATGATTTACAAATAAATACACAACAAATGCCTATTTTTCTACTTCTGAATAATTCAATTCAGCACCTTGAAAATTTGAACTGAAAAATGAGATGGGTGCTTCAATTTTATGATTATTAAGTTGTGTCAAAACAATGGCATAAGGCATTGAAGAAGCAAAAGGGTATAATATGAAATGATCAGAGAAATTCTGAGTATTTAAAGAAGGAGCATTGATAATTGCCCGTTTGATTATATCGAATGCTTGCTTTTCACGATGACCCCATCAAAAAACCGCGTCTTTCTTTAACAACAAAATAATTTGTGAGAAATAAGGGACAAACCTTTTGAAAAAATTGATCTATGCAAAAAATGATTGCATGCTTTTTTTGTTATATGGTGGAGAAATTTCTTTTATTCTATCAGGGTCAATGTAAATTCCATTTTTTGACACAATGAATCCTAAAGGTTTCCCTTCACTAAGAGCGAAAAAAGGCTTTTTTCATATTTAATGAAATCCCATATTTTCTACAGCGTTCAAAATTTTGGTTTAAGTCCTGTAAATGACTATTTATGTTCTTTGAATAAATAGTAATGTCATCCAGATAAACAACAATTTTTTTATTTAACAGACCTTTGAAAGCTATATCCATGGCTAGTTGGAAAGTGGCCCCTACGTTTATTAAATCGAATGGCATTTTTTGGTAGGCATAATTTCCCTATTTGGTTCTGAAAGTAGTCTTTAGCATATCATCTGGGTGGACCATAATTTGATTATATCCTGAGAAACCATCAAGGAAAGACATAAATTCAGAACCAACAATTGATCATAAAATATGTTCCATAGTGGGTAGTGAGAAATTATTCTTTTGACTGGCCTTATTAAGATTCCAAAAATCTATACAAATGTGGATATCACTATTATATTTTATGTGTTGTTGATTTAAGGCGAATGACTGCCTCATAGAGGGCCCCTACGCACAAATCAGGTCTTTGATTCACAATAATTAGATTTTCCTTTTTAATTGTTATTTCATAAATTTGATTCATGGATACCCTGTTTAAGATGCAGTTCAATGAAGTTCACAACTAGGTTCACTTGATTGATTTTTGTATCGTTCATTTCGTTTGCTTAATACCTAGCATAAACTTAGTAATTTCATTTCATTCACTTGCCTAGGATAGCTTAGTGATTTCATAGCTTAGTAATTTCGTTTTTGTTTTGCTTTTTTCATTGAAATAAAGTTGCAGTAGATAAGAGTGGCAATCTTTCTCAGCTTCTGAATTCAAGCTCATTTCATTTCCAAATTGATAAATTAGGGTTTTCTTTATGTCATTTCATCCTTTCATAATTAGCTTTGTTTAGCTGCAACATAAAAATCCAAAAACAATTGATAAGTTGAAAAGAAGATTAGCATAACATATTCATTGAAAAGATTTAAGATCATTATCTAATCATTCTAAAAACTCAATTCAATCAGAACTCATTCTAAAGATAACATTTAGGATAATAAATTAACAATAAAATCTTAGGAATAACATTTTAATATAGATAATAACATCATCTCAATGCTAGTTCTAGAGTTTGACTTAACTTAAATAATGATAACATATTCACCTTAACGACGTAAAAGACTTCTAGCACATACAATGCACTTGCACTTCATCAGTTTACCTGCCCTGGTCGATAATTTATGCTCACAATTTAAGAACATTAAATTGACTAAACAATTATATCAACCTCTAGCATTTCTGCAACCATATGTTCAATTTCACTCTTTTGGGCATAGGGATATCTGTAAGAACTGGTGTTTGGAGGAACACTTCCTAGAATCAAATTAATAGCATGATCATGATCATGAATAGGTGGGAATCCTTTGGGAGTCCCAAATACCTTGGAATGATTGTCCAATACTTTTTGGAGATCTAGAGAAATAGATGATTTTGATGTTTGAACCTCTAGTGAGCATAATTGTTCAATTATTCCCCATTTTTTTTTATTTAGAAGCTCTGTCATGCCATTAGAGTTGATTATCTTTCATGGTTTCCCTATGATACCCCTTAATTCAACTTCCTTTCCTTCCCAAAAAAAATTCAAGAAAATTTCTTGAAAATTAAAAGCTATTGTACCCAAATATTGTAACCATTGGACTCCTATTACAACATCAGCGCCACTCATTGGAATGGAAAGCATTGGACTATTCAATACATATTTCCCCATGGTTAGCTTAATATTATGGAACTTTCCAAAGAAATTTATATTTCCTCCATTTGCAACCATCACATGAAAATCTGGTGTTGGATATAGGAAGAAATTCAATTCCTTGGCTATCTTAGAATGAATAAAATTATGCGTACTACCTGAATCAATAAGCACTATTACCTTTTTCTTCTTGTATGTCCTTCTATCTTGAGAGTTTGAGGGGTGGTAATTCCTTCCAATGCATTACAAGATATGGTCATATTTGTTTCTTCTTTCTCTATGGTTGGTTCCTCGTGTATATCCTCTTCTTTTAACATTTCATGTTCATTTTCTTCCTCATATTCACAATCTATGTAAAATATATTTTTCTCAGCACACTTATGACCTTTAGTGTATTTGTTATCACAACTATAACAAAACCCTTTTGCTCTATTTTATTCCAATTGTTGTGGTTTCAAGCTTGTAGGTTGTGAAGGCTAGGAGCAACAACACTTCCATCTTTATAGTTGTGAGTGGTAGACTTCCTTGTTGCCATGATTTTGCTTTCAACTTTTCTTGCAACCAAGAATGCCTTCTCCAAAGAATCAGGTTCCCAAAGAATGAACCTGATGTTGGATGTTATCCTTTAAGGTCCCTATGAAGACATCAATCTTATGTTCCTCTGGAATATCATTTATCCTTATATTCAATTTTTGGAAGTCCTCAATGTGACCCACCATTGAACCCTTTCATTTGAGATTTATTAATTGGCTAAAGAAGGTGTTGTTCTTTGTATTCTCATAATGTGCTATCATTTTCTCCGTAAAAATTGACCAAGTGACAAGTGGTTTATGAGAACAAAGCCATTGATACCATACAAACTTACTGGGTTCTAAATATAAGCTTGCAATGCGTACATTTTGTGTGTGTTGCACATTATGGAGACCAAAATATTGCTTCATCTGTAGTATCCATGTTACCAAATCCTTGCCATCAAACTTCCCCATACTGATCTTTGGAATATGGTGGGTATTCAATCCAACATTAGAGTCTACAAAATCATGATTAAAATTTCGTTTGTTCTCATCATGAGTTTCATCTAATACCTTTTTGCCATTTGGAAGCATTTCTTGTAGCAACTTTGTCAAACCTTCCTTCAAACCTTCCATGTCTGCTTTTTAAACCATCCTTCAAACCTTCCAAGTTTGCTTTAAGCCATCCTTCAAACCTTCCATGTCTGATTTTAAACCATTCTTCAAGTCATCCATCATAGCTTCCATTTCATTTTTGGTTACCATTTGTGAAAGTAGAATTTGTTGCACTTGCTCTTGTAATTTTGATATATCATGTTGCATTTCTTCCTCTTCTTCATGTGTCATAGTAGAGATTTATGGTTTTTTACTAGGTGTTTCCATTTTCTTGCCTTGAGTCATTTTAGAATCAAACCATGATATTTATACTTCACTATGCCCCTTAAATCATTTCAAACTGTTTTTTCAAACAAAATTTATGCATTTTTTTTAAATACACACAATTTCTTGCTTTTTAGGATCTCGATATTGAATATGTTGTAGCTATTTAATTTCAGATCTCCAAAGTCTTAAATTTCATTTTATGATAGCCCTGTGAGTCATCTTTCCAACCCCACAAGTCAGACCAAGATTGGATTATTCAAGAAAGAGTTATGCCCGATCTCTCACGATGTTCATGGGTCGCGCCACCTTGGCTTTGGCCTTTTCTCTGTGGTTTGGGGGCTCATTTTACTTGCTTCGGATTCATAGATCCAAAGTCTCGCTTCTTCTGTTTAAACTTCTTCTCAATCTTGAAATTTTATTGGTATGTCGTGCCGAGCTAGATGTCTAGGAACTCCATCTCATCCTAGATGTACTTGTGTAGACAGTCGTGGTACTTGAGTACCAAATGCCACTCAGAATCCTTGATACCCAACTTAGTGTGGAGGGCATGGAAAATATTTGTGAACTCCAACACATCTTGGTCCCTTCCCTACCATAGCATGATCCACTTTATGTATTTATCTTCATAGCTCTCGCTAGAGTAATATTGTTCCTTGATGGCATCTCAAAAAGAATCCAAAGTGAGTGCGGCTAAAAACAATGAGGATTCCCTCTCATCCTTTTGTTCACAGTAGGTTTCTCACCAGTCCTTGATGTGTGGGTGGCTTTGAGAAGTGCAAAATTATTATTTTCTTGACTGGAAAAGTCATGAACTGAAAAATGTCCTTCCAACAGATTCAACCATTTATCTTCGATATGGGAATATCGAAGTTAACATGTACCTCAAAAGGAGTGGTGCCTCCGGAGTGGCTGTTGAATGAAGATGTGTCATTTGTGGGTGGCCATCGAAGGATCTGGGCAAAGTTATCCATCATCACATTCCTCTGTCACTCAAGGGCTTCCTTGAGCAATGTTTTGAAAGGATCTCATGCCCCCTCGTCTTTCTTTTCTTCCACAATGGGAGACCATCAGGGTTTGTGAGGTTGGTTTTGCAAAGGTTCAACCAGATCGAGCCCTAACTCCTTATACTCTGACCTCGTTGGGGGCATGCAAAGATAAATAGAGAAAGAGCAGACCACCCTGATACAACTGATATGAACCTAAACAAGAATGAACCAAATTACAGATATAACCATAAATACAAAGATACAACATAAATAACACTTCATTTCATTAATATCAAAATACTGAAATATGCTTACAGACATAATGGAAATAAAATAGCTCGGGTGATGGTAGCTTATCTCTGAGAAGAGATGTGGTGGATACATGCCTCTAAACTATGTTATAATGAGGCTCTAAGGCAAATTTATTATTAAGAAACAATGGAAAATCCTAAACATCCACAAACCTAACCCTAGGAGATGAAGCGCCAAAATTGTGGGCCTCATTTGGGCAACTTGGTACATCAATTTCCTGGGGTTGTAACTTTGGCATACATTCTCCATTTGGCTATCATAATACCTTGTTTCGAAGATTTTGAAGAGGAGGCAAAAAACAAACTTACTATCATAATTGGAATTATTTTCGGTCTCTCTGTTATCCCTAGAAATGTCGTTTAGGGCCTTAAAACAACTCCAAAAGTTCAAGACTCGCAAAAATTTCCAAAAATAGTAAATTGTGCTATAGTATAGGAAATTGAAAAACTAAAAGAGACAATGTTGGAGGTCCAAGTGGAATAGGAGGATGGCCACCAATATCCACCTGGTTCAATCCTCCCCCTTAGGAAGCAATGGTCGCCATTGTGTTGAGTGCCCCCATGAGATGGGGAACTCTTGCTGAACTTGGTCCCTGATGAGCCACTTGCCTCGGTGAAGGAGTTGGTGAGCTTAGACAACCTGATACAATTGGATCTTCTACTGGCGAGTGTTCTTGATCTGTGTGTCCATGATTCGATCAATTGTGGCATGTTCTATGTAGTCTAGGTTTAGCTCCATTGGTGTGATCTATTCTGCAATGTTAGATGTGTCTAGCAATGGTGGAAAGTATGGTCGAAGGCGGTCTACATTGAACATTGGGTGCAAAATAAGGAATGGTGGAATGTTGAGCTTGATGGAATTATCCCCTACAGCCTTGTTGATGGTGTATGGCCCATATCGGAGTAGGCGAAGCTTGTGATGGGGTCTAGAGAAACGCTCCTTCTGCAAATGTAGCCAAACTTTGTTCCCACCTGGAACTTGTGTGCCACCTGATGCTGATCATGGTGTTGTTTGTACTTAACATTGGCTATGTCCAATATATCATGGACTTGCTGGCTGATGTTTTGAATGCACTCAATGAAGTTGTTAGCCCTGTCGGCTTCGAACTTGACATGAGCTGAATCTATCTGAGTAACTGCAAATGGCATGGCCACATCAATGGGACATAATGGTTGGAATCCCAGCCCTACTTGAAAGGGGGTTTGGTCCATTGAGTTGTGGAGAGCTCTGTTGTAGTTATGTTGGACATAAGGGAGGCTTTCATCCCATGTGCATGGATGCTTCGAGTTGTATATGTGCAGAATTTGTATGATCATCCTGTTGACGACTTCTATTTGGCCATCAGTTTGGGGATGGAAAGCCATGGACTTAGTGAGTTTTGTATCCATCATCGACGAGCGATTTGACCAAAATGCACTTAGGAATCTTGTGTCCCAATCAGAGACAATGGACTGTGGGATCCAAAAGTGTACCCACACTTGCTCAAAGAAGAGCATAGCGGTGGCCTCTGTTGTGATACTCTTCTTGCAGGTCGCCATAATGGCCATCTTAGAGAATCTATCGATGACCACGAAAATGCAGTCGTTGTCGTGCTTAGTAGAAGGAAGGCCCGACATGTAATCCATGGAGATGGGTTCCCAAGGTTGACTAGGAGTAGGCATAAGAGTATATAGGCTTTGCTTCTTAATGGGTTGTTTAGCAATAGCGCATGCAATGTAGGATTTGATGTACCCCCAACATCCCGACAAAGGTTCGGCAATAAAGTTACTTCTGCAATACTGCCACTATTTTCTCTATTCCAAAATGTCCAGCAACTTGACTATAGTGCACTTCCAAAATCATCTTGGCACGCTCGCTTGAAGGAACACAAATGTGTCCCAGGTGGTTTGGGTGATGGTAGCTTATCTCTGAGAAGATATGTGGCGGCTACACACCTCTGAACTATGTTACAATAAGGCTCCAAGGCAAATTTATTATTCAGAAACAATGGAAAACCCTAAACATCCAAAAACCTAACCATAGGAGATGAAGTGCCAAAACTGTGGGCCTCATTTAGGTAAATTGGTACATCAATTTCCCAGTGTTGTAACTTTGGCATACGATCTCCGTTTGGCTACCATGATACCTCATTTCAAATATCTCAAAGGGGAGGCTGCAAGCAAGCTAATAAATTGATTTGAAACTTTTCTAGTCTCTCAGTTTTCCTTAAAAACGTCGTTTAGGGCCTCAAAACGGCTTCGGAAGTTCAAGCCCTGAAAAACTACCAAAATAGTAAACTGTGCCACAATTAAGGAAAGTGTAAAACTGAAAGAGACAATGTTGGGGGTCCAAGTGGAATGGGAGGATGGCCACCAATATCCAACTGCATCATTAATGTTTTCTATAGTGATGATCTTTGGTTTTAATTTCATGGTTGTAAAATTGTCAAAATTATAAAGTTTTTTCAAGTCATGATATTTTATCTGTAATGTTATAGTTGAAAACAGTTATAAGTATATTGTCTTTAACACCATGGATGAAAATTGTTAGAATTTTAAGGCTTTTCAGGGACTTGATATTTTATCTTTAATGTCATGCATGAAAATCATTGGAATTTTAAGGTTTTTCAGAGTCATGATATTTTGTCCTTAACATCATTCCTAAAAAATGTTGAAAATCAACCTCGAAAAAAAAAAAACGTTATTCCAACATAAACACTTTTGTTTGCAGGGTGTCTTTTGAACAAAACAAATTGGATTTTGTTGGATTTTACTATCATTTTTAAAAAAATGTTGAAAATTTACTCCATTCAAACACACACACACACACACACACATTATTCCAACATCAACCTTTTTCATTTTCGGGTTGTTTTTCATGTTTTTTTGGGGTTTTTTTGGCTAGAGTTGTCGTTTTGAGTTTACAATTCCCATTTGATAGTTTACATTGTTGTTAATGCCTTTTTTTCTTAAAAGGGCATAACTTTCATATCTAAAGTCTGTTTTCAATGTCCCTTTTTTTTAATGGCCTATTTGTTTGAGATATTTCCATCCAAATAGCCAGTTTCAACTTTTGAAACAATATTATCAACATAATTTGATATGGCCACTCAATGCAAATTTGCTTATGGGTACCAACTATTATTCATGGAAATTGCACAAGGAGGATGTACGAAGAAGGATTGTATTGGATTACCTTGGGAAAAGAAAAAAAAACCCATTAGTTTTGATAAGAGAGCCAAATGGGATAATGGGAATATAAAACCACATGGATTAATTAGAATATCTAGTTACCTTGATTAACGGTTGCACATTCAAGGAATTGATTACCTGGATAATTATGGGAAAAGTTTAAAAAGATATTTGTTGAACCAAATGTGAATAAATATCATCAAATCAAAAGTTAGATCCTGACTTTAAATCCTAATAATTCAAATTATAATGAGGAGTATTTATCTAAGTTCAAAACATGTATACATTTTCTTAAATATTTTCAAGTCAAACCAAATGATGAGCACAACACATAAATTATTCTTTCCCAACTTGGTTCTACATATTGTGTTTTTGTATATACATTTTATACCATTAGAGCAGCTCTAGGTTCTACATATCAAAACCTCCTCTTAAATATGTTTATGACTCTCTGATTGGAGAGAAAGGCAAGCTCTTGTGTATTAGAGGGATCAACAATGCACGTACATTTAACAAGGCCCTAGTGGCCCAACAAAAATATAAAAACAACCATCCAAAGAAGCAAAGTCCTCATAACAACAAGCAGACAAGGCTCTCAATTCCTCTCATGCAACTTCTACATCAAATGGTGACAAAGTACTAAAATCAAAGAGTAAGAAGACTAACAGACATTTCAATTATTTTTGGAAAGACAATCATCTCGAGTTTAGATGTTTTAAAAATATAGAGGCTTTGGAAGTAGTTATGAAGAAGCACAACATCAATCTTGATTCTTCTTCTAATACTTCTTCTCATATACAAGCACTTTTTGCTTCTAGTGATGAGTGGCTTATTGATTTTGGAGCATCTTATCACACGGCTAAGGATAAAGCCATTTTTCTACTCCTTTGTAACACTAAAAAAATATTTGTTGGTAATGATAGATTGATTAGTGTTGCAAGGTCTAGAATAGTTCAAGTATATAATAGTCATTTCAATGATGTATTATGTGTTTGAAGTCTTTCCTATAACCTTTTATTAGTCTATAAGATCGCTTATTCATGTGAAGGTAAAACAATATAGTTTTTGCCTCACTAAGTCATAATTAAACATTTAAAATATCCTAAGCATGTCTTTGACATTGGAATAGTTGATGATATTACCAGGTTGTACATGTTTGACAAATTTAGGTCATCACCTTTTCCCTCAATTTTTATTACTCACAATAATGACTTGAGAAAACTTTAGCATAAGTGATTTGGTCATTTAAAGTATCTCTAATTGCAACAACTATGTAATTGAAATATGTGACTAGTCTTCCTCTTATTTCTTGTAGAGATGGTGTTTTTGTCATATGTGTTCTCGAAAAACATCATTGGGACAATTTTGACAAGTATGCCCCTTGTCATGCCATTTATAGCTTGTTCACAATAATTTGTATGGTCCACTTTCTTCTCATTCATTCTCTAGGTACATGTGCTTCTTAACTTTCATTGATGACTTCTCCAAACACACTTGGGGTTTACTTCTTAAAGCTTGAGAGTGAAGTTTTTTACTTGTTGTTGGCCTACAATGCCCCTGTAAAAAAATAATTTGGACATCAACTGCAAATATTAAGAATAGATAATGGAGGTGGATATGTCAACAAAAAATTCACAACTTACTACACAACACAAACCATTTAAATGCAACATATTTCTCCACATAAACCATAACAAAATGACATTGTTAAAATAAATACTCGTACATTAAAGGAAATGGCTAATTGTATGATTTAATATAAGGGATTAAGTCTCTATTATTGGGTAGAAGCAATACAATGTGAAAATTACATATAAATCACACTCCCGCAAAGGCTTTAAAAGATAGAACATCAGAAGAAGCATGGACTAGATTAAGCCAGATATAAGCCACTTCCATATCTTTGGTAATGTGGCATGAGCTCACATTCCTGATGAAAAAGGAAATCTTTAAACCTAAAAGTGAGAATTATATTTTTGTTGGATACTATGAAGTTGCAAATGGTTATATACTTCTTCAACCTTACTCCAATGAAATCATACTTAGAATAGATGTTCAATTTGATGAAAATATATTAGTTTCTTAACTTAATTCAATGGTTGTGCCCTTTTCATCCTACAAGCCACCTTCTGCATTTGTGCCACCTTCTATTCCTATTTTGGTTTCTTCTTTAAATCATGACAATGAGGATGAAAATCAACCTCTACTTGCTCACCTTCCTCAAGATGAGTCCATTGAATATAAACCTGCACTAGCACCACAACTACCCTAATGGGATTGTTCCACATGAAAAGCAGTTGGTGAGCTTGTTAGTGATCTTGCATGTCATTTTTGTACTCATTCATTGTTCCATCAAGCCTCCTCCTTTTTGGCTAAAGTTTCAAAGACTCGTGATCATGAAACATTTGCAAAAGCTTCAGGCCATCTAGATTGGGAAACAACAATGCATGAAAAATATTGTTCCTTGATGGAAGATGATATTTAAGAACTTGTAACTCTTCCAAAAGGAATAAAACTTATCAGACATAAATGGGTGTATAGAACTAAGTATGCATCATATGGAAGTGTCGAATACAAAAGGCTCGGTTAGTTTCTAAAGGATTATTTCAAGTTAAGTGAATTGACTACAAAAATAAACCTCTTCCCAAGTTTCCAAAATGAATTTCATCCACCTTATTCTATCCCTTGTTGCATCACATTTATTGGAGGTGCAACAAATGGATGCTAACTTATGCCTTCTCACATGGGGATATATAAGAAGAGATATACCTAGAAAAATCTCCTAGTTATGTTCAAAGTGACTCCAACCTTTTTTTCTACCTTAAGAAATCTCTTTATGGTCTTAAACAAACTCCCCAATATTGGTATGGTAAAATATATAGCTTTCTTCTTAACTTGGGCTTCCTTAGATGTCATTTTGATCCCTATGTATAAAGAAAGAAAGTAGGAAGCCATCTCATAATCCTTGTTCTTTATGTCGATGACAGTAGTGACCCTAAACTTTCAAACCATGTCAAATCAAGCCTTAATAAGAAGTTTGAATGACATACTTACATTTTCATTATTTTCTTGGCCTCCAAGTATTACAAAACAAGGAAGGAGTTTTTCTTTTCCAATCTAAATGTGCATGTGACCTTCTTTACAATTTCGCATGGATGATTATAAACTAACCTTTTCTCCCTTTAGTCTGGAGTGAAACTTGTTGTCACCTACACTACCCCTAAAGTTGACATCACTTTGTATTGTGAGTTAGTTGGTAGCCTCTTATATTTAACTCATACACCTCCTAATATTTCCTTTGTAATTGGTCTTGTTTCCTGTTATATGCAAACACCCCATGGAATTCATTAAAAATAAGCTAAAGGAATACTCTGGTATATCTAGGGTACATTTTAGTTTGGGATACATCACAATTAATCATAGACTCCTTTAGTGACCTTGATGATCTAAAGTCTATTGCAGGTTATGTTTTCAATCTTGGTTCTAGACTTGTCACTTGAGCTTGTAAAGAAGTCTCGTGGCTTTCGAAAATCCTTTCAAAGTTTGGATTCTAACATAAACAACCAACCATCCTTTGGTGTGATATTTAGAGTGCCATCAAGACTTCCAAATATCCAACTCAGCATCAACGCGGAAAGCACATTGAGATACAAATTCACTTTGTAAGAAATCCCATTCATGATCAAGTTATTGGGTTCTCTTTTTCCCTTCAGATGATCAAGTCACAGATATTTTGACAAATTCTCTTACAAAAGAAGAGTTTTCTAAACCTTAATATATGTTAGGAGTTCAATAATTTTTCATTAAGGGGGAATAGGTTCTAATGCCTCCTTGCTTATCCTATTATGTCACCTTTGTAAATCCTTCAATCCTATCCCAAGTTTTTCTTAAGGGGGGATGCTAGGATATTTAGACACTTAGGAGTCACTCAGTTTCAACTTGATCTAATGTGTCTATTAGGTAAAATTTTGTTTCTTTAATATCATTAGTTGCATTGTAATTCAATAGTCACAATATGTTCTAGACATAGAGTGATCCAACAGATCATACTTTGTTCGATACTAACAGTTATTAATTCATAGATTAACACCTTATTGGTCGATGTTCTCTATTTAAAGAGAATGAATGGTCATCATTGATGATCAATTATGAGAAATCTCTTATGTATAATAAATTATTTTACATTGCTAAAATTGATTCAAGTTTCCACGTTGGTTGGGGTTGTGAAAAATTTCCCTCTTATAGGGTTTTAACTACGTAAAAATATTGGTGTTTTGATCTTTGATCTAGTTGTGTGAGTGGTTGCTAAAAGTGTTTGTCCTATATGGAATATCTTACTTTCCCGAATAAAGGAACTAAGAATAACTAACCATGTTTCGTGCCAAGATCAAGGAGATAAGTTTAGACCATAAGGTAACTTCCTAAGGTGGTAGACAACAGAGTGGTCAACCTAATCAAAACTTATAGGTTCCTCCATGTATATTTATTCGTTAAAGTACCCATTAATAACACACTTATGGCATCAATATGATGTACTTCTGAACCTTGATAAGTAACAAGTCAAACAAAAAGTCAAACTAAATCCATCTTTGTAGCAAGGGAAAAAATCTATGAGGAATCAATACCTTCATCCTATGAGAAAATTTTGGCAACAAAGAGGGACTTTATTATCCATGCCTCCATATGCTAAATATTTGGTTATATATGCCCACTTTCAAAGAACAAACAAGTGTCATTTTCCATTAAGGAGTTCATTTATTCTTGCATAGTTTCTTCCCATTGATGAGCCCGAGAAATGGGTAACTATATGGGCTCATTTTGCTTATTGTTTCCATTTAATCCACCATTCTCCATAGTTTTATGCATGTTTTTGAGTATATTTATGTTAATTGAGTGAATGGGGATAGTCACTTTACCACAAAGTCTAATGAGTGTTTATTGCAAATTTTTGGACCAAGACCAGGCATTTATGAGCAGATTGACAACCAAAACTCGAAGAAACCAAGTTGCGGACTTATAGGAAGGGTGTCTCCTACATTGATGACCCCTTCCTTGATTTATCCACCAGCAGCTCGGAGTTCAAAGGCCACCACATCGATGATCACAAGGGCAGTTGAGCAGGTCTAGTGAAGTTGTTGTTATGTACAAGATTTGGCAACCGAGTTCCTAAAGTTTAGGAGGACTGTTGGGAGTCCTAAAATTGTATAAATAAGAAGGCCTCAAGCCTTAGTAGGTTAGCTATTGAACAATCTATTTTCTCACTTTAGTGCAGCTCTGTATTCAACTCATTTTTGAGCTCTTTCTGTAGACAGTTTTGTGATGTGACTATTATTTTTTGATCAATGAAGATGAATTCAGCCTTGAACCATCACTGATCTTTCTAAGGGGGCTGTAGCTTTTGGGGTTGGGCCCAACCCAAGTTCCCAGTACCTCCTTCTTGTATTTATATGTTCTTTTCTTGCATTCATGAAATAATTTCTATTGTTTAGGTTAAATCTTGCTTTGTTACTTAGGTTGTTTTTTATGATTATAATAGTTGTTCTAGTTTCAATATTAATTAGATAGGTTGCTACAATAATAGAAGAAGTTTCAAAAAAAGGCCACCAAGCAAGCCTTGATCTCCTTTCTCCCTCTGTGGGACCATGAATTGAGACCAATGCACTCTTGCTGCCACCAAAACACCGTTTTTGCGTTCCAATGCAATTGCTTGTGCGTGATTTCGAGTTGGAGAAGTTGATATCAGTTGTATTTACATGCTTAGATTTTTCCTTAATCAATTTTCATATCTTTCTTACATCATTTACTGTCCATAAAGTTTTGTTCAACACTTTTCTGGTTTTTAGGGCAGAATTAGGTTAAAATAGGTAAAACTCTGTTTTTTTTTTAATTCTCCTTGAATCAGTTTTTAGAAGCAGGTGTGTAGCTCACTTAAATACCATCCCAACTTATCATCCTTTCATCACCCAACCCGCTCCAATCCATCTCTCAAGTTTTTCTGCACTCATTCGCCACACTTTCCCCAACAACCCTAATTTCTACATTTTTGTGCAAAATTGCTTTCTTATCCTTTGAACCAATCCAACCATCTCCTTCGTGTGTGATCTTCGTTGACAGAGTCCTAAACCCTCTAACACCCTCATCCAACCTTCATTTCATTTTTCCCACCATTTTTCCTCCTCCAAACCTTCAAAAATCACTTTCGGCCTACTCCTGTAGAACTTCTTGTAGAACTTCCTGTAGATACCCTGAAGACTTCCTGTAGAAGTTCATGCGAGCAATTTTTCGAAGTCTGATCACAATGGAAATCTCCAGAAGGGTTCTAGGGACTCCTTAGGTCCTCTCCACACCTTCCTCATCATCTGCAAAAGCCAACTCCATCTCCCTTCGCCACCAAACCTCTGCACAGTCAAATAGTTAGAACACAAGCATAATCATTCTGCATAAAATTTCCCAAAAGTACAAAAGGATGGTTCTTCCACATTTTCCTTCAGAAGTAGCTTGAGTACATGTATTTTACCTTAACAGTAGTCCATGGCATCCATTTCAATACTTTCAACTCTTTTTCTGGCAAAAGTAGGGTTAGTGGGTAAAACTAGGGCTTGCTAGGGTTTGCATTTCCTTTCAGTTTTCATATTCTTTCTGCAAGTAGAATAGCCTCCTTTGAGTTAGCTTTCTTCCATCACAACTAAAATATTCTTTTGAGAACTCATAGAAATTGGCTTAAGCTCCTAGCGAACTTGTGCTAGCTGATCAAGTGACAGCCTGCAGTAAGAGCTAGTACTTGTGCATACAGCACCGTCGCTTCCAAGTTTGTTACGAACTACCGGGTTGATAAAAGTAAAGAAGGGAGCCCTAAGAGTTGCAAAATTATTGTTGCAATACTGGAGCCCACCATCCTTTTTGGCACCGTTGCTGAGGAAGTGTCAGAGTATTTGTGATTACTGCTTTTCTTCTATTTTCTTCTACAACATTCTGCTAAGTAGTTTATTTCAGCAAGAGTAGAGTAGTTGTTTCATTTCCATTCTGCAATTTCATTTTTGCAAAAATAGATTAGACATTTCCTACTTTCATTTCATTTCAACAAGCGTAGATTAGAAATTTCCTGCTTTCATTTAAATTCTGCAATTTCATTTTAGCAAAAATAGATTAGACATTTCCTACTTTCATTTCATTTCAGCAAGCGTAGATTAGACATTTCCTGCTTTCATTTCAATTCTGCAATTTCATTTCAGCAAGCGTAGATTAGACATTTCCTGCTTTCATTTCAATTCTGCAATTTCATTTCAGCAAAAGTAGATTAGATATCTCATGCTTTCCTTTCAATTCTGCAATTTTCATTTCAGCAAGGTTTATTTTAGTTAGCTGTAATTTGCTGTTCAATCCATTTCAAGTTTTTGCAGGTACAAGCAGAAAAAGAAACACAAAAATCAAAAAAAGAGATTCTCTTTCATGCCTTGTAGGAATAGAGACAATTCAGGAAAATTCCTACCCAACACCCCCAACACATCACTAAGTCACCCTTCTCTCTTCTTTGGTGGAAGTGATCTAGAAGAACCTACAGGTGAACCTCCAGAGATATACGAAGATCCTATAACAGAAGAAGAGCAAGAAAACATTCCTCCTGAGACCATGGCTGAAAACAGAAACGGTAGAGGAAATGGGGAGAGAATAGAAGGCACCTTTCCCATCCGAGAGACCAATGGGGACAAAAAGATGAAAAACATAAGTCCCTCAACCTTACCTCACTTCCATGGATTGACTACTAAATACCTTGATACCTTCTTGTTTGAATTTGTTGTCCTTTATTGAACCTATGACTATGCAGAAGATGAGAAAAAGTTGAAACTCTTTCCCTCTACCCTCAAGGATGCAGCACTACGCTGGTTCATGGGGTTACCTAGAAACAGTATCACAACTTGGGCTCAAATGCAGCAAGCCTTTAACAAAAAATACCGGGATTACTGTAGGCCAAAGGAAACAAAGGAAGAAATCTTTCGGATGACCATGGGAAGTGATGAATCTTTAGAAGACTATGAAAAGAGGTTTCAACTCAGTTATAAAAGGGCCAGTGCACACTTGACCCTGAATCTCTGAAGCTGGTTTTTCTCTGAGGAGTCCCTGAAGACCTTCTAGATACCCTCCATTTGCTGGCTGGGGGAAACATCTACCATCTACGTTATGATGACATAAAGACTGTGTTTAGAAACCATTCTAGGGTAGCCAAAAAAAGAGGTAGGGGAAGTCAACTTTTAGCTAGTGCCCCCTTATCCAAAAACGAATTTGCAAATCAGATGGAAGATTTCAAAAGTGAGATGAGACAGACCATTGCCATGCAAATGGATACCTTGCGAATCCAAAAGAAGCAAGAGGAAGCTGAGAGGGCTTTGGCCATCTTTTGTCCCAGATGCACTAGAAAGCATCCTAGGAACAAGCGTCCATTGCACTCCGTAGAAGTGTGGTTTGTTTGTGAAGAATACCATCCTACCTATCAGTGTCCATCCTTACCCGGATTTAAAGCTATGTACCAAGGGGCTGAAGGAGCCACTGAACCACTCTACTTCATGAACTAAAGGAGGCCACATGGACCCAGACCTTACCAATAGGGAATCCAAGGGACCTCCCAGACTTATTACCACCCAATCAATCCACTCACATACCTTCTTGGGGTCCCCCTGCTCATCCCTCCTAGTCCACACCCTCTCCTTGGTCGTATCCATCTCAATACCATACTCAACCTGCTGCTCATTCGTTTCATTCTCATGTTTAGCCACAGCCTCAGTGGAATGCACCTCATCAGGGGTGAAGGCCCCAATACAACTCTCCTCCCGCTCTTTTGCCTCCACCACCTACTCAACCACAACCATTACCTCATGCTCCTCCAAAACAACCCCAAATACCTGCTCAACCGAACCCGAACCCCAATAACAGACAGGCCCAGCAGGTATATACTGGAGAAACAACATGCCCTACCTATGCTATGGAGATTTAGGAGATCAACCTATGATCTGGGAAGGTCTTCCCAGAAAGCCAACCTGCTCCTAAGGAGGATGAAGAAGAGAAATAGTAAAGTGAACCAAAATCCATTCCACCCTTTCCTGAGAGACTAACTGGAACCACACAACCGACCCCAAAAGAAACTGAACTTCTCAGAGAACTAAAATAGTTATGTGTAAAAATACCCCTTCTCCAAGCCATAAAGGATGTGCCCATATACAATAAGATGATCAAGGAGAAGTGCTTTAAACACTCAGGCAGGCGAAGGAGCGATGCCCCAACTATCAATGTCATAGGACAACTATTTGATTTGATGTTGGGGCAGGTAATTTGTCTGAAATATCTAGATCCTGGGAGTCCAATAGTTGATGTCCACATCAATGACACCATAATCCCGCATACCTTGATTGATCTAGGGCCTTCCATTAATGTGATGACCAAGGACACTATGCTCAAGCTCAACCTTCAGGGTTCCCTAAGAAAGACCTCGACAGTATTGTAGTTAGCAGATCGCTCCACCGTGACCCCCAAGGGGATTGTGGAAGATGTCATGGTCTCTATTGATTCCTAGGAGTATCCCACTGATTTCTTGGTTCTCCAACCAAAGGCAAAGCTCACTAGATATCCTCTCATCCTAGGAAGACCTTAGTTGGCTACTACAAATGCCTACATCAGCTGCCGAGCTGGGAACATGACAATCAAGAATGGGCATATGTCTAAGTAGCTAGTCCTCTATCCTCCTGCCCAACCTCTACTGGAACATGATTTACCCCTCTGGTTGGAGGAGGAAGACAAGGATGAAGTCTACTCTGCACCATTGTGTACAGTAGAAACTACCATGGGGGGTCCACAAACCGAGGATGATCTTATTGAAAACTTGATCCAAAATCCACCCCCCAGTGAATTGCCATTAGAAGAGTTGGTGGAAGAAACCCAAG
The DNA here is from genome assembly GCA_000404065.3 of Pinus taeda. Taxonomy (NCBI): domain Eukaryota; kingdom Viridiplantae; phylum Streptophyta; class Pinopsida; order Pinales; family Pinaceae; genus Pinus; species Pinus taeda. The sequence goes on along the minus strand of APFE030535497.1, from coordinate 229,910 downwards.
CCAATGCTTCAGTTGATCTCTGTGTGGCTGATTCGACCTCTCTCTGAGTTAAGAATGTGGAATTTGGCCTAAAAAGAACCTTGAGTATCAACTCAGCCCTATCCACCTCTCAGGAGAAAGAGTTGTGTAGCTTATTGAAGAATCACTTGGATGCTTTTGCTTGGAGTTATAAGGAGATGAAGGGAGTCCAACCTTCTATCTGTACTCATCGCATTTACATTAAGGAAGATTGTAAGCCAGTTAGGCAGCCTCAAAGGAGGATGAATCTAGCCCTCAAGGACATTGTCAAAGAAAAACTGCAAAAGCTGCTGGATGCAGGATTCATCTACCCCATCTCTAACATCGAATAGGTTTCTCCTTTGGTGCTAGTGCCAAAGAAAAACGGGAAGTGGAGAATCTATGTAGATTATCAGGAACTGAACAAAGCCACCAAGAAGGACCATTTCCCTTTGCCTTTCATAGATCAAGTGTTAGATGGCCTAGCAGGGAAGAAGTTTTTCTCTTTCTTAGATGGGTTTAGTGGGTACAACCAGATCCAAATTAGCCCGAAAGACCAGGATAAGACCACTTTCACTTGTCCATGGGGTACCTTTTCCTACTGGGTCCTTCCGTTTGGGTTATGCAACGCTCCTGCCATTTTCGAGAGAGTAGTACTGAGCATATTTGCTGAGCTGGTTCATGATTCAGTGGAAATCTATATGGATGACTTTACCCCTTATGGTTCCAACTTCCAAGAAGCATTGACTAACCTGGGAAAAGTTTTAACCAAGTGTATTGAAATGAACCTGTCCCTCAATCCTAAAAAATGTGAATTCCTGATGACTGAAGTGACCGTGCTAGGTCATACAATTTCTCAACAAATATTACAGGTGGATCCCAACAAGATTGCTATTATCCAAAGGGTTCCACCTCCTCAAAAGGTAAGAGATGTTCAATGTCTTCTAGGCTTAGCAGGGTATTATAGAAGATTCATTAAGGATTTTAGCAAGCTAGCCTCTCCATTGTTTGGTCTTTTGAGGAAAGATGTTGAGTTTATATAGACTGACAATTGTCAAGAGGCTCTGGATGCCTTGAAAGGTAAGCTGGTAACTGCCCCAATCTTGAGAGGTCCAAATTGGGCCTTACCTTTCCACATTCACACAGATGCCTCGAACAAAGCTATAAGAGCATCCCTAGGACAAGTTGAAGAGAAGCTACCATATGCCATATACTTTGTTAATAAAAACCTGTCTAAGGCAGAATTAAACTACACGGTAACCGAAAAAGAGCTCCTAGCTATAGTCCATTCCCTAAAAAAGTTCAGACACTACTGTTGAAGGCCTCGAAAATCGGGTCAACAACAAGGGGGATACTAACCTTGGTTGGCAGCTCCTTATCTGTTTGGTACAGCGGGTCCGACTGGGGATATGGGACCAGTTTCCCAATTCAGTGTGTGTGTGTGAGAAAGATGGGTATTTCTGTTCTAAATGGAATACTTCTATCCTAATTCTAATCTAATGGTATGTTATTGTATTCTAGTAAACAGAAAAACATCAAAATTTATGCTAACCCGGGGTGTGATCTTTCTTCTATGCGATCTAAAAAGATTTCAAACAATAACTGGTAATAAAGATCATTC